>PVKE010018132.1:0-29921 GCA_004027555.1 Craseonycteris thonglongyai
ACACACCGTACCCCATGCCCCCCACCTTCACACACACTGTACCCCATGCCTAAGGTGACCAGACGTCCCGCTTTTGGTGGGACAGTCCCGATTTTTAACAATGTGTCCCGCATCCCACGGTGTTTTAAAAAAGTCCCGATTTTTGGAAAGAATGCACGACAAGCTAGGGAACGGCGGGAGATAGACCCAATTTTTAATCAAGAGCCCCCTCCCCGCCCCCGGTCAATGGTGTCCCGCTTTACCAATGTTAAAATCTGGTCACCTTACCCATCACCTTACCACACACTGTACCCCAGGCCCCCCACCTCCACACACACCGTGTCCTCCATCTCTTCCGTGTGATTGGACAGCTTTATCTTTTATCATATCCTTTTATCCTAAACCAGTAAATGTGGTTCCCTGAGTTCTGTGAACCTTTTTAGCAAATTATCAAGCCCAAAAGGGTTGTCATGGGAACCCTGCTTTATAGCCAATCAGGAGTACAGGAGACTACCCGGAATCTGTGACTGGCATCTGAAGTTGGGGGCTGGGGGGCAGTCTATCTCGCTGTCATGTCAGAGCTGTGTTGAATTACACGGCACCCCGCTGGTGCTGCAGAGAACTGTGTGGTGTGTGAGTGTGGTAGTAGTGTGGGAGTGAGGGAGAAACACACGAGAGGAAGCATGCTTTCATTTACACACACCCATGCTTACTGGGGCATTATTCACAATAGCCGAGGTACAGAAAAACCTAAATATCCGCTGGCGGATAGACGAGGGTGGGTAAAGACTATGGGGTATGCACACATGTGGGTTATTACTCAGCCCTAAAAAACCAGGGAATCCTGCCATCCCGACCGCACAGTGCCCCTGGGGCGCCTTGTGCTCAGTGACAGAAGGCAGGTGCGGACGGACAGATAGTGCAGGGACCCACTTACAGGAAGAATCTAAAATAGCCAAACTCAGAGGCTGAGGGTAGAATGGTGGTTGCTGGGGTCAACCAGGGGAGCGGGGGAGGTAGTAGTCAAAGGTACAGAGTTTCAGTTACATAGACGAGTAAATTCTGGAGACCCAGGACACTGCTCAGAGCCCAGGGCTAATGACCCATATTGTGTACGGAAGAGTTTGCTAAGAGGGTAGATCCTGGGTCAAGGGTTCTTACCACACACACAATACATCAATGGAGTGGGAGGTAATTAAAAATTGCAGGACATGCTGGGAGAGCTCAGCAGGTTGAGCGCTTGCCTTGCAACCGCAAGGTCTGGGGATCGAATCCCGGCCCCAGCCCATGTAAACCCACGTGCTGAACTGCAGAGCAACTGGTAAACGCCAGGATGGCGGCGAAGGTTCTTGCCTCTCATGTTGGAGGCTCCCAATTCTGCTCTTGCCCTGCACGGCCCCACACCCACCTGTGTGGAATGAAACTATGTCACAACTAATGACGTGCAACTATGGAGACTGCTCTGGGCCCTCCCCCCTTCTCTCTGTCTCTCTTTCTCACCTTCTCTCAAAACAATAAAAAAAACCCCCAAAAATGCAGACCCGTAGTCCCACCAGCTGCAACAGAACTTGCGGGTGCGGGGCGTTTTGACAGCGTCTGCAGCTCCAGTTTGGAGAGTCTGGCGCACGTGGTTAGAGCATTTCGTCGGCCCTTCCGCTGTCCTCTGCCCGTGAGCTCAGCACAGTGCAGCACACGTGTGGCGTCTGCTGAAGCCCAGACGCTGGGCTGGGTTCGGACAAGACCAGAGGAAGACATTACTGCCTTGTCCCCCCCCAAAAGGCCTGCCACCCAGAGGGACAGAGGCGCGTGGAGGGTACGGGGGAAGCCGGGGTGCCCCCGGGGATCATCCATGGGCCCACGGAAGGGGACTCTGCCCACTGCTTTTGCGGACAAGCCCCTGGGCCTGTCTTTCAACGGGACTTGGCGCCTGGATAAGTCCCAAGAGCCTGTTGCGGCTGCGTGCTCCTAATTTGCTTTGCCCTCATGAGACACCAGAACGCGGGCTTGCACGTGGGTGTGCCCCTGTCCCTAAGGCCCTGGTGACAGTGCCGAGGACCTTCGGTTCTCATCCCACCTCTCTTATGTCCCCTGTTCAACCTAATCTGTTTCCCACCAAAATCACTGGCAGAATAAAGTTATTGGCTTCCTCATCTGCGTAACCTACTTGTGTTCATGGTTCTGCTACGGACCGCAGCTGCTTTTGAGAATTTGCTGCAACTATGATTACACGAGGAATTCAAGATAATGAGCCCCTCACTCACCTCGCTGTGTGCCCACCCCCTTCCCACCGTCCCTCCTCAAACAGCGTTTTTCATTCTGAAAGCAATTCACGCTCCGGGGAGAAGACTCAGAACATCAAGGGGAAAAGAGATACAGCCGTGATCCCACTGCCGGAGATGCCTATTGTGAACACGCTGGTGGCTCCTTTTGATGTCCTTCAAAGTCCTCAGAGAGGACAATTCGGAACCCTCCCTCGAGACCCAATTCCAGCTTGACACAATGCTCGCGATTTCGAAAGTCTTTACTCCTCCGTAAAGACTTTTAGTTCTGCCGGTAACTACCCAAGTTTTTAGGCAAGTTCCCTGACTTCTCCGAGTCCACTTTGTCATGTGGAAAATAATTGGGTGAGCGGCTTTCTCAGATGCCAGGATTCCGCGCTCGCGCTCCTCTCCTCTGCACAGAACCGTCACTGTGCTCTGTGGGAAGGTGCTTCGGAGCTGGGCGACGAGGAGGAGTCAGGAGGAAGGACAGCCCTGGGCTTCCTGGTCATAGCTCAGAGCCCACGGCCTTGACAGCTGCCGTCACTTCCTACGAGGTGACGGGGCAGAGTTCCTGGACGAGTGGGAGCATCGTGGCTTTGGGGACCGGGGGTGACTTCCAGCCCTGCCTCTTGGGAGCCATGAACCCTGAGAACCCATCACCTACTTAAGCCGTCGGGGCCGCTCTGGCACGCACCTGACACAGCCCCTATTTAGGAGCAGGGGGGCAGCGGGCTGGGAGGAAAGGCCCTGCCCCTGGGGGAGTTCTGAGGCTGGGACCAGAGGGAGGAAGCGGTGGGGGTCCAAGGGCCTAGGGGACAGCATGGCCGGGAGACCCGCCGCGTAGATGAGATACTCGCTTCCCCAGTCACCTCTGGGGTCCTGCCCCACGCCAGACACCACTTACTGCCAGCCAAGCCCTGCTCCTCGCTGGAGCGCAGCGGGCAGTGAGCAGGTGCCCCTGCCCACCTGCGTGCGGGTCAGGGCTGGAATCCGACCCTCCCGGCCCCCTGAGAATTCCTGGATTCCCAGATGGGCATACACTGGGGGTGGGGGAGGGGTGAGTGATGACCCACGGGCCTCCTCAGCTCTCCATACCTGAAATGACAAGCTTCACTCACTGAACTGGACACAAAGGAGTGAATTCCACTGCAGCTAAATGACATCAGTTTGAAAAATGAAAAACAACAAAGCATTCCAAGAACCTCTTCCAGAAAGTGTGCGTGTTTGTGGGTGATCTGCAGACATGCCCCCCACTGCCCCACCACGGGGGACCTGAAGCACATTCCACTGTCTAGTTGTCTGCCTGCCCTGTTATTATCCCCTCCGCTTTATCCCGCTCCTGGCCCCTGAAGGCCTGCCTTCCCCACCTCCACCACCAGCTCCCTCCCTCACCCCCTGTGGATTAGCCTGGCAGCAGTTTGAAAAGATGCTCACAGTTGCGAATATCAAGTCCTCAGGCTCAGGACGGCAAACTGCAAACCGTGTGTGGGAACGAGCCGGCCTTCCAATAGCGTGCGGGGATGACTGAAGGCAGAACGCATCCCACACGTTGTTCATCCTTCTAAGGGCTTTGCAGCTATTAATCTGTTACCCTGCCTTGAGGTAGATGCTTTCATAGCTTCATTTTAAGATGAAGAAATGAAGGGGATGCTGGGATAGCTCAGCAGGTTGAGAGCTTGCCTCACAATGGTGAGGTCTGGGGTTCAATTCCCATCCCTGGCCCATGCAACCCCCTATGTTGAGCTGCAGGGCAACGGGTAACCTCCAGGATGGCAGCGAAGGTTCTCACCTCCCATGCGGGAGGCCCCCAGTTCGGTTCCCGCCCCGGGTGACCCTGCATCCACCTGTGTGGAATGAAACCATGTCACAACTAATGATGTACAACTACGGAGACGGCTCTGGGCCCTTCCCCAGCCCCTCTCTTTCTCTCAAAAACAGTGAAATAAACCTTTAAAAAAAAAGAAAAAAAAGAAATAGAAATTACCAGAAGTTTATAATTCACATATGCTCCCACAATTTAGAATACTTATTCTTAGCTCATTTAATTAATATTTATAGTTGCCTAAATGAGTTTATACCAGGATTTGTTTTTTAAGTCAATTTTTAAATTAGTTTAAAGGAAATCTTGTTTTCCAGTGTTAAAGTAATACATGGTCATTGTAGAAAATTTTCAAGATAGGGGAATTTTAAGAGGAAATTAAAATTATATATAATATTAATATACAAAGAGAGCTACTCTAGAAATAGTTGGTAAACTTTCTTCCAGGAAGTATGTGTATGTATGTGTGTGTATGTGTGTGTGTGTGTGTGTATATATATATATACACACACACACACACAATTTTTTTTAATTACATTTTTATGAACCTTTTTCTAATTTAAAAAACTTAACAGTGGGTTTTCCCATGTCCTTTATTAAAATAAATATTTACTTTATTGTTTTGAAAGGAAAGAGAGAGAAGGTGAGAGAGAAGCGGGGAGGGCCCAGAGCCGTCTCCATAGTTGTAGGGCATCAGTTTTCGGCATGGTTTCCTTCCACACACGTGGGTGTGGGGCTTTGAGGGGAGGGAACCCTGGAACCTCGCTATTTCGAGCCAAGCGCTCAACCGCTGAGCTATCCCAGCGCCCCCAATTTCCTACATTGTCCTTGTGTGCCCTATTGGAATTTAGCCCCAGGACTGCTCATGTTTTCTGTTTCAAAAGACAATATTTGCTTTCTATTGGCCTTTGATTTCAGAAAAGCAAGGAAAAGGATTTTTATCAAAGTCAATCAGATAAATGTAATCTGATTATGAAGGTAAATTCACCCTTGACCTCACTTGACTTCAAGAAGAGTCTCGGTGGGAAGCCAGGATGGCTCAGTGGGTTAAGCGCTCACTTTGCAGCCCTGGGGACCGAGGATCGAATCCCGGCCCCGGCCCGTGCGGACCCACATGCTGAGCTGTGGAGCTCCCCCAGTTTGGTTCTCACCGGGGTGAGACTCCGGCCCAGTTCCTGCCCTGTGCAGCCCCGCCCACCTGTGGAAGAAACTATGTGGAAAAACCAATGATGTACAACTGTGGAGACTGCTCTGGGCTCTCCCTCTTCTCTCTGTCTCTGTCTCTGTCTCTGTCTCTCTCTGTCAAAAACAATAAAAATAAATCTTTAAAAGAAGAGTCTCGGTGTCTGTGGATCACACACAGCAGGCCCCGCCCCCCCCAGCTGCTCTCAGCCTGGGAGGCCACGCCCACCAGGATGGATGCTCAGGGACAGGCCCAGGGGCTGGGTCCTCAGGGGGGCCCATGACCCCCAGCCTCAGGTGGGGGAAACCGCTCACCATTACTGCCAGCCTCCCAGCTCCCTGGTCTTTAATGAAAAGCCAGCTTCCAAGAGTGTCAGGCTCCTAGTACATCAGCCTACGTTTTAAAAATGTGGGTGTTTGACAATTTAACGTGTTTATTTTAGATTGCCCCGGATTCACTGCTGGTCTTTCTTCTGTTTTTAACTAGGGTTTTTATTATAAGAATAATACTTACTGAGAGAAAAGACTTCGAGAGGACACAAGAGCATAAAATGAAAGGTCACATCAGGGCGCTTCCAGATGTAGCCATGCTACGTTTCCAGTGTGACCTTCCAGAACTTTCTCACACATATGCAAACATGTAATTATTTACTTAAATGTGTGTATGAACATACATGTCCATATGTATGTGTGTGTGAATGTGTATTTTCTACGTATTTGGGGGAAGTTATAATGGTACATAGTGCTTTCCACTTGGTTTTGTCCCCGAAAAAAATGGATTTTAAAAGTCCATCTGTAAGTAAAGAATCAGGCCATTTATAGAAAATACCTCTGTGGACACCTATTCCTTACAGTCCTGCGGAAAGTTCTTGGCAATGGAGGTTCAGAGACACAGTTAATCCTCATTAACTGCGGAAATGAGGTTTGAATCATACTCGCACGCAGTTAATCAGAAGACAATTCGTTTGAAACAACGCCTTCCTACCTAACCGTCCATGATGGTCCCGAATCACCCCGAGTGGGTCTGCTCCCAACACTGCTGTGCAACTGGGTGGGGGTGGAAGCCGCACAACCCACTGCAGCCGCGTGGAGTGTAGGGGCCACTCCGGGTTCAGCCCCACGCACGTCCTAACAGGACCTGTCACTCACGTGGGGGAGGGGCATCTGACAGGGCAGCCGGTCACAACACAGTATGACAGTGGCTTCTCAGACAGGTCCAGGTGCTCTGCGGTTCCCACCGCACTCCCGAAGGGGTGTTGTCCTCACGTCACAGATGAGGACACGGATCCTCAGCGAGCCACACGGCCGGCCCCAGGCGACAGGGCTGTTTCTCGGGAAGCGACCAGGGTCCAGCCTGTGTCCCGAATCGTTTCCCAGACTGCCCGGGGCGGGGGTGGGGAGGCAGGGTGCCCGACTCCGTGTGGTCACGGAAGCCTTACAAGGACCACGTTTTAATAAGAGATGCCAGCAAGTTCGTCACGAAAAGAGGAGCTCCTGAATTCTCAGCCTCGACATTCCACTTTCCTAAAATGAAGCCACTGCCCTGCTCTGTACGAACACGCTCCTGTGCTCACAGGCGTGCAAGAACCTCAACCTCGACGCAGACTGTCGGGGCCTGCCACCCGGCCCCTCACGGTCACCTGCACTCGATGAACCAGTGCCAGATCTGGTCCTGAAGGTTCTCCTTGATGTCTGGGCCTTCTATCAGCTTCAGGTCATCCTTGATGGTAAGCAAGGCCTCTCTGTAGTCTTCCTCATGCCTCAGCTGCACCTCGTTCCGCAGGCAGGCCACCCGTTCCGCCTGGATGACGGAAGCACTGACTTCATTAAACAGAGGCGGTGGATTCTGGAAACAGAAGCCAGAAGGTAACTGTCATAAAGGTTGCAGAGCTGCCGAGAAACGTGAGACACTGATGGATTATGTATCTTCAAAGGTGTCACTGAAGGCCCGTAAGAAACCCGTAAAGAACACAGGAATCAGATCTAGCAAGAAAAATTAGGAAACGTGATTGACCACCGTGGTGGGGGAAAGATGGGGCTGGATCCTCACCATTTCCCAGAATCTGGGTGCCAAGTGAACTTGAACGCTGCATATTCAATAAACCTGTCACAAAACCGAACTACAGAAAGGAAACCTTTTCCGAACCTGAAACCAGAGAAGGACCAGAAGAAAACAGAGGGTGAAAGCTTCCTGACATTGGCCTTGGTGACAAGGTTTTGGTTGTGACACCAAAAAGCAAAGGCAATGAAAGCAAAAATAGACACGTGGGGTTCCATCACACTAAATAAGTTGTGCCTGGCAGAGAAAACAGTCACCAGCGTGAAAGGAAGAGAAGCCGCAGAGCAGGGGAAAACAGGCCCCTTGCACAGCGCTGCTGGCCTGGCTTCCTGAAGGGGGAGGGCTGAGCAGAGATGAGAGCCGGAGGGCCCCCTGCCACCATCAGACTCTCCTTAAACCTCCCACTCAGAACCGGCGCCCACCTGCTCCCCACTCTGCCCCGTTCACCGAAGCTTCCCGACTCAACTATATTAGGGTGACCAGTCGTCCCACTTTTGGCGGGACAGTCCCGATTTTTAACAATTTGTCCCGCGTCCCACAGCGTTTTAAAAAAGTCCCAATTTTTGGAAAGAATGCACGACAAGCTAGGGAACAGCGGGAGATAGACCCAATTTTTAATCAAGAACCCCCTCCCCCGCCGGTCAATGGTGTCCTGCTTTACCAATGTTAAAATCTGGTCACCTTAAACTATATGATCCTCTGCCTTGAAGTTGTCAGCATCAATATCTTTGAAGTGTCTCTCTTGTCAAGAGCACATAACTGGGTTTTTAGAAATGCAATCTGGAGATGCTGGGAGAGCTCAACAGGTTGAACACTAGCCTTGCCACTACCAGGTCCTGGGATCAAATCCTGGCCCTGGCCCCTGCAAACCCATATGCTGAGCTGCGACACAGCTGGTAACTGCCGGATGGTGGTGAAGGTTCTCGCCTCCCACAGGAGGCCCCCAGTTTGGTTCCCGCCCAGCACGACCCCACACCCACCTGTGTGGAATGAAACCACGTCACAGCTAATGATGTACAACTATGGAGACTGCTCTGGGCCCTCCCCTTCTCTCTCTCTGCCTCTCTCTGTCTCTTGCTCTCTCTCTCTCTCTCACCTTCTCTCAAAACAACATAATTAATCTTAAAAAAAATGCAATCTGAGAATTATAGAAAGGATTTTCATTCACTTATGGGGCTAAAATACTTAAGAGTGAATCCTGTCATCTTCTGTTTATCTGACATGCTTTCTTGTTTTTCCTTTCTTCCTGGCGTTATTCATTCTTACATGTAGTGGTTTAGAAATTGTGCATCTTTGTTTTAATCCTCTACCAGTTATTCTAAAAAAGTCAACATGTTAATTAACACCTATCTATCAATGGCTAGAATTGATCAGTAGCTACACCATTCCTTTGAGCGAGGCTGGGATCTCTGTCTGGGTTCCCTTTTCTTCTCCCAACTGCTCATTCCATAATCACAGATTATCATGCATTTTGAAAAGCAGTAACTATTTAAGTTGAACCATAAAGTTGGTCTGGTTTCTCTGTTTACTCTTCTTTTTTCTCTCAGTCAGCATTCATTTTGCGGAAGAATGTCTTTCTCTGTAACTTTCAGAGTGGATACGGTCACCCATAAATATTCTAAGTATTTTTGTTTCTAAAATATCTTCCTGTGGCCCCTCCCACTTGAATAGAACACTCAGAGTTACCAGTGGCTAGCTGGGAAATTTATTATTGTTCTTTGTAGATAAACTGTTCCACTTAGACCTGAGGTTCTGATAATTCATCAAAATGTATCTAGGTGTGGGCATTTCTTCATTCACCAAGTTCTCCATTTGATGGCTTCATTAAATATAAAGAATTACGTTTTTGCCTCTGCATTTTTTTTAAATATTTTTTATTGTTTTTGGCAGAGAGAGAGACAGAGACAGAGAGAAGGGGGAAGGTCCAGAACAGTCTCCATAGTTGCACATCATTGGTTTTTCCACATAGTTTCATTCCACAGGTGGGCGGGGCTGCACAGGGCAGGAACTGGGCTGGGGTCTCACCCTGGTGAGAACCAAACTGGGGGTGCTCCACAGCTCAGCATATGGGTCTGCAAGGGGCGGAGCCAGGATTCGATCAAAGCAAAGCAAAGTGAGCACTTAACCCATTGAGCCATCTCGGCTTTCCCGTCTCTGCATTTTTTCCTCCTATTATTTATTTTTCTTCATTTTTTTCTCTGCACAATGATTAGATAAATGACAGACTACCACACTGATCTGAACTTTTCACATATGTTCCATGTCTTCTTTACCTGTATGCAGGTGATTTCTTTATCTTTCAGAACTAATTTAGTTTTTAGTTATATCCATTTATTATTTGAATTTATTTATAGTTTAAGGGAGGGGGTTATTATTGTTTTGCCCTTTGAGCATGTTTTTATTTCCCCAGAATTTTTTCTAATTTTATATTGGCTCCTTTTTTGTTTTCAGTAGTCACTTCGGGGAATTTTTTTTTTTTTTTTGAGAAGTAACATATCCTCAAATATACCAGTGAGTTATGTTTTCCAAGTTCTCTTTTTTCCCTCAAAATTTGGAAAAAAGTACAGATTCCCAGTTCTATCCTGTGAGTGAGGGAGAACCGAGTCATTTTGAAAAAGCTTCAGATGATTCTGGTAATTATCCAGGTTGAGGAAACACTCCCTGCTCTAGAGAAGAGCTGGGTAACCTACAGCCCATGGGTCAAAACTGTCCCATTGCACATTTTTATAAATAAAGTTTTATTGGAACACAGCCGTGTCCATTCATTTACCTATTGTGCTTTCATGTGACAACGTTGCTTTCATAATAACAATGTTGAATAGTTGTCACAGAGACTGGATGGCCTGCAAAGCCTAAAATAATTATGTGAAGGAAGAAAGGAGAGGAAGAGGAAGAAAAGGAGGGGACTAGGAGGAGGAAAACAGAAATACTCTCGGAGTCCTTACAATAATCCAGCCAGGCAGGGATCATCTTCATATAAGAAAATGGAACCAGGAAGGCTCGCTAACTTCCCAAATGCACACAGCTGGCCAAGGGCAGAGGCAGGAAACAGCCCCTAGTTTACGTGATCCAAAGCCGTGTTCTGGGATTTGGGGGAAGAATACCTGGGTTTAAGTCTTGGCTCAGCCACTGGCTTCCTCTGTGATTTCTGACAAGGTACTGACTCTCTTAATGCTCAGTCCCCTCCTCTTTAAGATGGGAACAGCAGGAAGCTGGGAAGATTGAATGGATATTGGAAAAACTATAAATCCATTACTTGGAAAAAATAATCTGAAAGACTCAATTTATGTCATATACTAAAATGAATTCCAAATGCATTGAAATAGTTAAATAAAACAACTATGTGCATGCATTCTCTCTCTCAGAAATACCTATGAACCTTTGGGAGTTATTTCTCAACTTGAAACCACAATCCAGATGTTATTAGAATACGGCATCTACTTAATGACATAAAGTCAAGCGAAAAAAGACAAAAAGGAAACCTCACATATAATAGTATATAAGACTATGAATTAGAAATTCTAAGGAAATACGGCATTGTGTAAATTTAGTATAATGAGAATGTATGACTTTAGTGATAGGAAAAAATAGAAATCCTCAAAACGACTTTAAAAGTGCATATGGAATGAGAATTATTGAATCATTTCAAAGAACAATGTTAACAACAAATGATCTAAATTGCCTCACTGTATAGGTGCTTGATGGCATGACTTTATATTAAGTATTCTGGGCCCAAATAAAGAGAAATTCCTTTATTTAGTCATGTAAAGAAGTATCTAGTTCTTAAATCTTCCAGGTAATGTTTTTTTCATTCCCAGTGTTTCCATTTTAAATATAGAAAATGAAGTTTATACTTCTTGTACAGATTTTTACCTAATCTTTAAAATGAGTCTCAAATTTCTTTGTCTCTGATTAACGTATAAATTGTACTGTGTTAATGTTATGATTCCCTACTATCCATAACTCACGTGATATCGTGTCCACCCCCAATGACATCGTTCCTGTGGTTATAGCAAGATTTCTTTCATAGATGTGCATACATACAAATGATGTTTTGTCTGGGCCGTACCCCATTATCCCTGGAAACAAGGTAATGAGTAGGTGACTGCGAATTGCCTCTCATTGGTAACTTTATCTGACGTGTCCAGCGAACTTTCTAACACACCTAATGAATGACCTTTGAGTGAAACAGAAATCTCTCGGCTCTCATGGGATTTTCAGAAGGAGGCTGTTGTGGGGCTGGGTCCTCACGTCCTTTCACTACAGTTCTTTACTCATGTTCACATCCATCCCTGAGGTAGAAATGAGGATGTGACAGCCCATCGGACAGATGAGAAAACTGAGGTTCGTAACTAAACGACTTTCTCAAGTCGCCATACGCTAATGAAGTAGCCGGCAATAGCGGTCCCCGATGCCCCGGGCTCTGTGCCTCAGAGCCCGCCACGCTGGGCTGCGAATGGGTGTGTGCTCATGCGTGTTTCCCGATATAGGCTTTCTCTGACAGAAATGCATTTGGGGTTATTTGTAGCTTCTTCCCCTGGTTGCTTCTGAATCTAAAGGGTAGCATGTATGTAGGGCCCCTGCTAATGAGCAGCTTTCCCTTTGGGCTAGAACATCTTGTCCTCTCCAGCAACTTTGTGAGCTCACCACACAAACAGCAACTCATCTAAAAATAAATTACGAATATTAAAGGGAAATAGAGAGCACGGTAATATACGATCTATTGAAATACATCAGCTGTAGAATCATGCATCTTAATGAAGGCTTCCCATGTGAATAAACCATTATATTTACCAGCTCTCCACAGTTAATGACCCGGAACTGGATAACGAAACCTACGTTCCTGGCAAGGTCCTCGATCAGCAAAAATATACATATTAATAATTGATGTTGCTGTAGACACAGGACATGAGATGATGGGGCCCGGGTTTGTGGGGAAATAGGACTCCACGGCCCATTAACTGAAAATGCTTATCTAATGTTTCATGGGCTTCGTCTTTAAAAATCCTTGTTCAAATTAGTAAGATAAAATGGACATTTGTCCAGATGAAAATCTGTTCAATGTATCAGTCACAAGTAGACTTACAAATAAGTGATTTAACGTGGTCATGAGGGGCTCCGCTCTGCTGTCCCCGGAGGCAAGAGGAGCCCCGAGGGGACAGGAGGCGTCTCGAGAAGCGAGTGGCCACATTGGAGGCGCTCCTGCCGTCCTCCATGTGGAGATAGATTAGCCCCGGCCGAGTCCCCAGCACAGCAGGTACCCGTTCTCATCAGCCGGCACCGGGAGGCCGGCCGCAAGCTCCTGGCTCTCGTTCTGCCCCAGGAATGACAGCCTCACGCTGCAGCATGAACGGCGCCTCCGTGGGCCATTTTCAGAGCGTGTGTGTGGGTACATGTGTGCCTCAGTCACTTTAGCCATTTTGTTCCATCATTTCATTCCTGAGTCCTAGATCTGTATGCTTACGTCTGCGCTTATACAAATACACCTCACGACAAAGCTGGCTGGAGAAGGGGGGAAGATGGACGGAAACCATGAGCCAGGGGTTTTCTTTGCCCGCAGCTCACACACGGTTTTTGTTTTAGGATGCACAGTTTTAGGGGCTGAAAAACTACTCAGGAATACAAACGTTCTGGTCTGTGAAGACTAATTTCTAAAGATTATTTTGATAGTTTTAATATGTGCTTAATTATAAGCTGGGCTCCAATAGAGTCTTGCCAAGCTCATAACTGATTTGTGGTGGAAGCTTAAGGCACTACCTTTGTGTCCTATTTGCTTTAAAAATGTTTCAAAATAAACACTTTAAAGGCATTTTCAGGTTGGCAAGTCACTATTTTAAGTGTTTTACAAATATTAGCTAATTTATTCCTCATACCAGCCTTATGTTTAGATGCCATTATTATGTTCATTTTACATATGAGGAAACTGAGGCACAGAGAGGTCAAGGAGCTTGTCCAGGGTCACACAGCCAAGAAGTGGCAGAGTGGGGCTTTGACTGAGGCACTTATTTCTGCAGTCTCTGCTCTTATCCTCTATGCTTTGCTGTGTCTCTCCATGATAGAATTTTTTTTCTGTCTTAAAACATTTTGTCTAGAAAGGATTTCTTTTTTTTCTTTTCTTTTTTTCTAAGATTTATTTTTATTGTTTTTTGACAAAGAGACAGACTGAGAAAGACAGAGAGAAGGGGGAGGGCCCAGAGCAGTCTCGATAGTTGACATTAGCTTTCCATATAGTTTCACTCCACAGGTGGGCACAGGGCTGCGCAGGGCAGGAACTGGGCCGGGAGCCTCCCGCATAGGCCCCGGCAAGAACTGAACTGGGGGCACACCCCAGCTCAGCATATGGATCCGCATGGGCCGGGGCTGGGATTTGATCCTTGGGCTCTGGGGCTGCAAAGCAAGCGCTTAACCCGCTGAGCCATCCCGGCTTCCCCTAGAAATGATTTCTTATGGGCACTATGAAACGTGTATATTTTTAAATGTGCATTCAAAAATTTGATATTGACAAATTGCCTTGCAAAGAGGTTGCATAACTTACTCCCAACACTCTATGACAGAGCCTGTTTTTCCATACCTTGTCAACAATGTGACATTATTAACCTTTTTGGTCTTGGCTAACTGAAATAGGCCAAAAAATAAGGCAATTTAGTAAGTATTTTTGAATCATGAATGACGTGAGCCTCTAAACCCATGATCATAAGCCACTGGAAGAAAAATAACAGTGGGCTCTTGACTAGTGCTTACCGTGTGTGACGTGTCAGACACGACTTCAGAAGCTTCACAGAGACCAGTTTCTCTAACACCTACCACGCATCTGTGAGCAAGGTGCAGTGACTGTCTCCATTCGGCATATGCGGGAATCGGGGCACCAACAAGTTGTCACCTGCCCCGTTCACACAGGCTGGCTCCTGAATCAGGGCCTCCACTAATCTGTGTGCAAATTATGGGACTCTGTGCTGGGCCCTAATCTGAGATAAATAAGGCAAATTTCCTGCCCTCGGATAGAGATAAAACAAATCCTGGAATCAGGTGGCAAAAGGGAGAAGAAAAAGAATTCTCTCCATCATTTAATTTCTGATGACCTGGAGACCTGGGACAAGCAGCAAGTGGACTAATAATAATAAAAACAACTTAAAATCAAACCAAAGCTTAACAAGTCACTAAATCATAAAAACCCAAATAACGAAAAAGAAAACGGTGACTTTGCCTTTGTTTTCCGTAAGGCCTCGGGAAGCGGGCTTTCGGAATCACAGCGGTTACTCGGTGTGCTGAGTGGTGCTCGGTCTGCTTGCTCAGCCTGAGTCTTGCACCAGCACCAGCACCAGCACCGCGGATAGAGGTTCGCAAACCTTTTCCTGGTGCAACGTGCGCCATGTGCGTGGCGTGTGGGCAGCACCTTCAGAACCCTCCCCCTGCAACTAGGTGAGGCAGCTGCACAGGACGCCAGCCCCTGCGGGCTACTCGGGTCCCTGCCAGCACATCTGGGTGGCAAATAACGGGGCCAAGCTGTTTTATATTTTGAAATTCGTGGCCTGTGTATTTTATGCAACAACTTACAGTATTTTCCGGTGTATAAGACGACTGGGCGTATAAGACGACCCCCTAATTTTACAGTTAAAACATAGGTTTAGGCCTATATTCGCTGTATAAGACTACCCCCCACTTCCAAGGCTGTAGTCTTATACAGCGAATATAGGCCTAAACCTGTTTTAACTGTAAAATTAGGGGGTCGTCTTATAGGCCCGGTCGTCTTATACGCCGGAAAATACGGTATTTTGAGGCATTTCATGTTTTGCCACACAGAAAAGTCACCATGCTTCACAATAGTTTTCCATCGTATAAAGTCATTCAGTTATCGTGACAACATGCTGGAATTTTCCAACACGATTAATGTCGGCCGTTCCTTGAAGGCAGATCATCTCTCCTGAAATCTTCCTAACAGCTCTGGGAAATTGGCAGCTCTATCCTGTTCTGACAGAAGAAGAAACTGAGGCTCTGAGGGAGGGTAGGTGTGTCACTCAAGTCCCCTCACTGGCCCCTGGGGTTGAGCTGGGCACAGGTTCCCCGCTGACCACTGGACACCTTGTTCTTCACCAACACGGTGGGGTGAACCCTTCCAAGTGGGTGTGTGGGGACACGCATTCACTCCCATTTCACTCCCAAGATGTGGCTCCCTCCGAACACTTAGGCAATGGGCTCTTCTGCATTTAAAATACAAAACAAAGCTAACACAAAGTGAAGCAAAACCCCACAGATCGCAAGAAGTCTGTTTTTATGAGAATTAATTTGCGTCCTGAAACCGTCAAACGTCTTTTGGAACCAAATACAATGAATAATACACATGACCAAGCTGGACAATGTGGCTTTTGGTTGAAATTAAGATGTGACTATTAGAGTTTCCTTTTGATTCTTCTCTCATTTTGGACTTGACAACCATTCCCCAAGAGGAGCGCATGGATGGGGACCGAAGGCACAGAGCACACACAGGACAAGCCACACCGCTGTCCCAAATGGGGTCTTAGAGAGAGCGCTCACCAGCGCCCAAGGCCTTACCTGGGGTTATTTGGTAATAAGAAAGAGTTCTAATTGGTTGATCAAAAATGTTACTGAGTATATAGCTTGTTTCACATTAGGATTTGAAAATGAGCAGAGTTTTATGATTCTTTGAGGATTTGGTTGATACATCTTCAAAGTGACAGTTCTTTCTCTTTAATGACTGTCCCCCAATGTTCATTATGATGCAAACACCCATAGCTTCAGGTGACATAAAATAGATGATGTCATGACTGCAGGGCAAGTTACTTCAAAGGGATCCACGGAATGAAATTTGTGGCATTCATTATGTTTCTTCCTATTCGATCCACTCCATTGGCTCTGCCAATTAAGATAACTGCACTGGAATTGTTAGGGTGCCATTTATTCTCCTGGTAGATTTTAGAATATAAATATGTAAAATGGCAGTATCAAAAAAATTTATTGGACAATGCTAAGGAAAACATTTGGTCAGGAATTGAAGGCGGAATGACGTTTCTCGCTCTCATTGTGGTTTCAGTTAGTAAACAGTCACCCCTGGAAACAAGTCAAGCTTCCCACAGAGCTACGAATCCAGTTTTGATCCGATAAGTCAGTGGTTTTGACATTAGCATGATGTCACAAAATGAAATAATGAAAAAAACGAGACTTTAAAATGAGTAGACAATATCTGAATTAGTGATAGAGTGGAAAATATAGTCAATTGAAAACATTTCTTGGACTTGGGGTAATGGCTTTCTATGGTTATCGGCCAGTGAACAGAAGATACCATTCTTTATAAATTGAATCCATAAATTTCTCAATGGTGTAAAATTTCAATACAGCATGAATACCAAGAGATCATATAACAGAAAGAAAAAAAAAAGCAAACTGGAGAAAGTCATATTTAATAGAAAACAGACAATGTATTCTCTATACTACCCAAACATTGTATCGCTGAAAAATAGACTTTTTATTTCAGCTGAACAGATACAAACTACAAAGTAAAACAGAAAAATCATAGTAAAAAACACGCAATTGTATCTTTATGTGGTATTAATAAAATATTAAAACTTCAGTATGAAGAAATATTGCTTGGCCATTTCCTACATTTCTGGCATGGAAATACAGTAGGTACTTAGTAAATGAGGCAGAATTAAATGAAATGGAAATTGTTTAGAAGAGACACATATCAGATGGAAAGACACACACAGACTGAAAGTAAAGGGATGGAAAGAGACAGTCACACAAATAGAAATGAGAAATAAGCGGGTTTGCAGTACATAAGACCAAAAAAAAAAAAAAAGACTTTAAAAGGAAGACTACAACAAGAGATAAAAAAGGGCATTACAGGTCTGACAACTAAGTTCGCAAACTCATCCTAGAAAAAGTAAAAATACAACATGCCTCATTGCTAACGGTCACTATGGTCACCTTTGAAGTCCTCCCCTTGGGAAGCTGTGCACCTATGCCAGTGCCCAGTCCACTCTTCAGAGCCATTTTGGAACTCTTGTTCTGGAATGACCATCAGAGCCATCATCATATTGCCCTTGATGTCCTGAATGTCATCTAAATGTCTTCTTTTCAATATTTCCTTTATCTTCGAGTAAAGAAAAAAGTCATTCGGGGCCAGATCAGGTGAGTAGGGAGGGTGTTCCAATACAGTTATTTGTTTACTGGCTAAAAACTCCCTCCCAGACAGTGCTGTTCGAGCCGGTGCATTGTCGTGATGCAAGAGCCATGAGTTGTTGGTGAAAAGTTTTTATCTTTTTCATGCAGCCTTTTTCACACTTCCAAATAGTCAACTTGGCTGAGTATTTGTCCAGTTGGATCAAATTCATAATGAACAATCCTTCCAATATCAAAAAAGTTTAGCAACATCGTTTTCACTCTTGATTTAAACTGACAAAACTTTTTTGGTCGTGGAGAATTGGCTGACTTCCATTGTGCATTTTGGTCTTTGTTTCAGGGTCGTATTGGTACACCCATGTTTCACCACCTGTGATAACACGGCCCAAAACATCGTCTTGCCTCTCCACAAGGTCTTGGCAAACTTCGATTCTCCTTTGCTTTTGTTCATTGGTGAGCTCCTTTGGGACCATTTCTGCACACACCTCTCTCATGCCAAGATTTTCAGTGAAGATTTTCCTGTTTCTCTATCAGTGTTTACTTGGTCTTCTATGCTTCTCACAGTCAGCCGACAATTTTGATACACAATTCAATAAATTTTTGCAATGTTTTTGTCAGTTCTGCTCGTTACTGGCCACCCTGACCTCTCTTCAGTGACGTTTCCTCTCCCCTCAGAAAAACATTTGCTCCATTTGTACGCTGCCATTTTCTTCACGGCATTAGCCTCATCAACTTGAACTAACGTGTTCCTGGCTTCACTTTTATTCTTGCCAAGTTTAACAAGAAATTTTAATGTTTGTTCATTGCTCTAATTCAAACTCCAACATTCCCATGACAGCACACAAAAACACACAACAATAACAATGAACAGCACTCAGCAAGACACAGCCACAGGTTAACAGGGACACAGCTGTGAGACACTGATATACAAGGTTATGAAACCTTACTGTGTTGTTTGTACGGTGCTGCCAACATAAGCGCATGGTGGCAAGTTCACAAACTTAAATGTCAGACCTCATAATAATAAAGGGATCAATCCAACAAGAGGACATCACCCTAGTAAATATTTACGCACCCAACATAGGAGCACCTAAATATATCAAATAAATATCGACGATATGAAGGAAGACATCAACAGTAACACAATCATAGGACAGGACTGTAACACCCCTGTGACCCCAATGGACAGATCTTCCAGACAGAAAATCAACACAGAAACAGTGGCCTGTATGACACACTAGATGAATGGATTTAACTGATAATTTTAGAGTATTTCACCTCAAATAGCAGAAAATACATTCTTTTCATGCAAACATTTTCCAAGATAAACCACATGTTAAGCCAAAAACACAAATCTCAGTAAGTGTAAGGAGACTGGAATCATGTCACGTGTCTTCTCTGACCACAGAGGTTACCAGTTACAAGAAAACAACAGAAAAACACACAAACACTTGATGATTGAATCACACACACTAAATAATGAATGGGCCAACAATTAAGAGTGAGGAAGAAATGAAAAGAGATGTTGAGACAAATGAAAATGAAAACACAGTGACCCCAAATCTATGGGACACAGCAAAAGTAGCCCTAAGAGGGAAATTCATAGTAATGCAGGCCTACCTAAGGAAACAAGAAAAATCTCAAATAAACAGTCTATGTTTACAGCTAAACATACTGAAAAAAAAAACAGCAAACAAACTGAAAAAAACCCCAGCAAACAAAGTGAGTATAAGGAAGGAAATAATAAAGGTCAGAGTGAAAATAAACAAAATAGAGACTAAAAAAACAAAGAAATAAATGGAAATTGTTGAATCAAAATCATTGCTGATATAGTTTCCTGTTAAACTTAGATGATCTTAGATTGACTATTCTGACTGCGAGTTTGATTTTTAAAGTAGAAAATTGGAGGTAACAATTATTGTTATCGTTATATCTTACGTCTGTGTGTCTCTTGAGCATGGAATAGAGAAACAAGTTCACATCATTAACTATCCACCTATCCGCATACACCCCAAAATCTGCAGATCTTAGGAGAGAAACTTGATAATACATTTTATGGCCATTTGCTTTTATTTTTAAATGTGTACTTTTTTCCAGTTAATAAAGTAAGATATAAGCATATTGGAAGAATAGACAGTATGCACAAAAATACTCTTCCAAGGGCCACACATTAAATAATGGGCACTATTTGAACGTGGAATTTCCCTTCTTTCATTTGTATGTGCATGAATGTATAAACGCATTTAGTTGAAGTCATATTATATATATGGTTCTAAATCCTATATTTTCACGTTGAGCATTGTCATGTCATTAAAAATTAGTTATAAACGTAGGTTTTCAGTGGTAGCATACTACCATCACAAGTTAACCACATCCCTACTCTACAGCACTAGAATAGTTTATTCCCAGTTTTCATTATTGAAAACAACACTAGGAAACTTCTATGCACAAAAATTCTCTATCTTTGATAGTAGAATTGGGGCGTAAGTACCGGAATGGTCTTGTTGCAGTTTGCTAACAGTCATTCAGAAAGGTTGAACTGATTTAACTCATCATGTATGGAAATGAGCATCACATCACATTCTTGCCAATTATTAAAGGATGTCCCAAAATTCACGCAAGATTTGAATTTTGCGTCATTTGTGCAGTAAAGTGTTGCTAACGAAAAAAAAAGACTTGACAGCTGACAGTTCAGGGTTATTAAAAATGGAGTGCTACATGAAAGAACAATGCATTTTCATTCTAGAGCAATGAAAATTTACAATTTTTAATTATAAACCTGTGTTTTCTATCAAAATTACTTCTTGCGTGAATTTTGGGACACCCTTTATAACGTGAAAAACCTTGTTGTGTCTAATAAGACAGATAGAACTTGCCCTAGTTCACTAATTCTAAGATGCATCTTTTTCACGCTTTAACACATGTGAAATTAGGGACAGAGGTGTATTACAATCAAAGATGTGTTTTGATTTATTTGACCAAACATTTTTTTCTTTAATGACAAATAAAAATCATGATTAATCTTACAACTGATAACATCTTAGATTCAACAATATATTCAATCTCATTTAATTTTTAATTTGCCTTTTTGGGTCATTAGTGAATAGTCATGACTTATATAGAACCATCTCAGTATACATTTCAATGTCCCAGTGAAGTTTAAAAAATAATTTAATTGTGGTAAAAAACACAGAGATTGCTCCCCGCCTGATGCTCACAGCACGATGAAGCAACCAGAAAATAAAAGCTGGGCTGTAGTCCCCGGGGGTTTTCAATTCCAAAAATAGATGTTGACTAAGTTTATTTATTTATTTATTTATTTATTTATTTTGACAGAGAGAGAGAGAGAGAGACACAGAGACAGAGAGAGAACCGAACTGGGGGAGCTCCCAGTTCAGCATATGGTTCCGCACCGGCTGGGGCCGGGATTCGATCCTCAGTCCCCAGTGGTGCAAAGTGAGCGCTCAACCCACTGAGCCATCCCGGCTTCCCCTGACTAAGTTTTGAAATTCAAAGATCAGAGGGAAATCAAGAATGCTGGCCACAGAAGTTAAGGTCCTTTTAGAATCTCATTGCTACTCTGGTATGACCCTGGACTTGGTGATGCAGATACCGGGACAGCTCCTTCACGCAGACACTCTAAGGTGGTCCCAGGTTATTCCACCTCCCGGTGGTCGTCCGCCCGGTACTTTATTCTGCCTGAGCGTGGGTGGATCCTTGCACCTGCTCCTAACCAATCAGAAGAGGCCCCGGGGAGGCAGGCTGCTGCCACGGTCACTCCCAGGAGACTGCACACTCGTAACATGTGCTCTTCCCCTTGTTGGCTTTGGTGAAACAAGCTGCCATGTGGAGAGGCCCGTGGCAGGGGCCGGGCTGCCTCCCGCTATAGTAGCAACTGGACAAAACCCGAAGCCTTCTGTCCTCAGCAGCAGAACTCTTCCAGCCACACACAGCTTGAAAGCCTGTCTTTCCCACACTGAGCCTCAGATGAGAACCCAGCCTCTGCCAACATCTGGACCCTGGACAGAGGACCCAGCTCAGACGTGCCCAGCCCCTGATCCACGGGCACTGAAATGAGAAACGTGTGTGTGTGTGTAAGCTGCCAAGTGTGTGGGAATATTGTTACACGGCAGGAGATAGCTAATACACCCTTCAAGCTCTGAGTCGGTCATCACCATAGAGATCACCTCAGAGGGGGCTACGTCAGCGCAAACACATCGTCATGACCACAGATACTAACAAGCCAAGTGCTCCGCTGACTTCAGCCAGGATCAGCATATGTGAGCAACTCAGAGGCTGGCCTGCAATGGAGCGCTCCGTGGGAGCCAGCAGACGTGCAGATGGGTACCTCCCTGTCCCTTGCTGCTCTCTCTGGTTCCCGGGACAGGCTTCTGAGTAATACAGGTGAGTCCACCCTCGTAAGTCAAGGACCACTTATTTTTATTTCCTTTCTGCCTTCAAGAACTCTCTCAGGAAGACACAAGTGATACGGATTCTGTTGTCTCTAAGAAAACCAGACGCATAGTCTGTGAATAAGAAGACATACCATACCCAGGAATACCATCTCCTCTTCTCGTGCTTTTTCAGTTTTCTTACTTTGGTGGAAACCTCGCCAAACCTAAAAACAAAGAAATGGTTACTTGTTTAATACATAAACAAAACAAAACAAAACAAAACAAAACAAAACAAAACATGCTCGTACCGTTTTTCCCGTATAAACTGTGGGTTCCAAGTGCTATAATGACTGTGCAGTGAGGGCTGAGCTCCTGTGTGTTGGTGGAATATTTGTTTCTTCTGTGATCACAGGCAAAATTTCTAAAGAAAGCACGAATCACAGAAATGGCCTGTCTGGCTGTCCGGTGACCCAGCTGTGGGCCCTGAGCAGATCTCTGTCCCAGCGCCACCCTGACTGAGCAAGGGGTTCTAGGGGCAGCCCGTCCACCCAGGGACCGCGCAGGATTCACACTTGCTCACCCTGGCAGCAAAGACTGCAGCCCCAGCAGAGCCTCACACCTGGCAGAAGGGCAAATAGCAGATGCTGCTGAGGGTGAGAGAACAGGGAATCCTTGCACACGCTGGTGGGAATGGAGATTGCACAGCCACGATAGAAAACGTCCGAAAGATTAAAGTCAGAACTACCAAATGATCCAGCAATCCCACTTCTGGGTGTACGTGCCCAAAGGAAATAAAATCAGGAGCTCAAAGAGATAGCTGCACCCCATTATTCACAATGGCCAAGACATAGAAACAGCTTAAGGGTCTGTTGATGAATGAATGGATAGAGAAAAAGGGCTACATACATACAATGGAATATTATTCTGCCATAAAAAGAAGGAAATCCTGCCAGTTGAGACAACATGGGTGGACCTTGAGAGCATGAAGCTAAGTGAAATGAGACAAAGAAAGACAAATACTGTATTATATGTGGAATCAAAAAATACTGAACCCGTAGAAACAGAGAGGAGGAGATTTGTAGTTACCATGGTCTGGGGGTGAGAAAAATGGATGAAAGTTGTCAAAGGCACAACCTTCCAGTTATAAGATAAACCAATCCTGGGGCTGTAATGTACAGTAAGGTATCTATAGTTAATAACAATGTACTTAAAAATTGAGAGTTGACCCTAAATGTTCTCACAATAAGAAGAAATGGTACTTATGTGAAGTGATGGATATGCTGATTAACTTTGCTGTGGTAATCATTTTACCATATATTTGTGGATCAAGTCATAACATACATCTTAAACTTACACAAGATTATATGTCAAATAAATCTCAGTAAAGTTGGGAGATGAAAAAAGAAGTGACCTATAATACTCATTAGTGAGATTTCCCTACTTGGGTTTCTTCAAGATAAACTTCTAGATTGCACAAATGTGGGGCTCGATCTAAGGGTGTCAACGCATAGTTTTGAAAAAAAAGTTTCTGCAGTAATAGTGGGGAGGGAATATAACACAGTAACATCCACAAATTGTACAACTTGAGCTATTTTAAAACTTTATGGAAAGCCGGGATGGCTCAGTGGGTTGAGCGCTCATTTTGCAGCCCCAGGGACCAAGGATCGAATCCCAGCCCCTGAGGACTGAATCCCGGCCCCAGCCCGTGCGGATCCACATGCTGAGCTGGGGAGTTCCCCCAGTTTGGTTCTCACCGGGGTGAGACCCCGGCCCAGTTCCTGCCCTGTGCAGCCCCGCACCCACCTGTGGAATGAAACTATGTGGAAAAACCAATGATGTGCAACTATGGAGACTGTTCAGGGCCCTCCCCCTTCTCTCTGTCTCTGTATCTCTCTCTCTCTGTCAGAAACAATAAAAATAAATCTTTAAAACTTTATATCCCAGAGTTTCTAGTTGAGATGGCAGAGCAGGTACATGCTGTGTTCACCTCCTCTCAGGGCCACATCAATTACGACTAAGCTGCAGAACAACCGTCACTGAGAATCGCCTGAAGTTGAGCTGAACGGAAGCCCTATGACTAAGGACACACAGAAGAAGCCACCTCGAGACTGATGGGAGGGGCAGAGATGTGGGACGGGCCGGCCTCACACGTGTGTGTGACCATATCGGGAGGGAGATCTTGGCTGTGGAGCCCCCCCACCACCCAGAAGAGTGAGAAGCCCACCCCACAGTAGGCTCCCCAGTGCCGGAGGGGGAGTCCCCTGACTTCTGGCTGTGAAACCAGCAGAATGTGGCTGAGTGAGTGGGAGGGCGGCCGCAGGCCCAGGCGCGCCTCCTCAAGGCCTGTGCACAGACTCGCTCGCGGAGGGGCTCACTTGCTCTGAGCTCCAGCGCCGGGGCAGCAGCTGAAAGGTGCCAGGAACATACTGGGAGGACGGAGCTGTCCGGCTTCGGGGCAGCCTTCTCCCAGAGCCACTGTTTCTCTGTTGAGCCCTCCCCGCCCCCTGAGTGCAGATGCAGGCGCCACCATATCTGAGTCTCCATCAACCTGGCTGTCACCATTTGTCAGCCCCACCCTAGTGATTCCCGGAGACCCAGCCCCCTAACTTTCAGGCACACGCAAGCAGCTTCCAGTGGCTTTTCTGTACACACAGCTTGTCCTGGCTCATGCTACGGACTTCCATAAAATCACTCAGAGGTTCACAAAACCCAAACAAGCAGCCTCTGGCTTCAGCGTGTCCCATACCTTGGGCTGAGCAGCCCTCCGCCCAGGACTAGCGGCAGCCGGCCGCTGTTCATAACTTGGCCTCTCCTGGCACCTCCACGCCCAGTGTGGGTGGCAACCACCTGCAGATTGCTCTGTGGCTCATACCAAGTGGCCTTGGGTAGGGTGCAGGCTGTGGCTGAACTTGGCCTGTAGTGGGCCCCCTCCCAGGAGGCCCTGGGGCTGGCACGCCTGGTGCTGGAGCATCACCCAGCCACGTCCAAGAACAACACACCCAAGGGGCAGACTGGGCAGGCCCCAGAGCCCTGCTCAAGCGAGCCCCGCTGCATGGGATCCGTGCCGGCCCACAGCTCCTGCTCCGCAGCCACCGCCGGGCCTCACAGCCCACACTGTCAGCCAATTGCCCAGCAGACTTTGCAGGTCAGAGGGAGTGGCAGGAAATCGTCAAAGTGGTGAAAAGCAAGGCCCTACAACCAAGACCATGCTACCCAGCAAGGCTGTCCTTTAGAATCAAAGGACAGACAAGAAAAAGCTAAAGGAGTTCATTACCACCGAACCAGTGGTACAAGGAATGTTAGAGGGACTTCTTTAAGATGAAAAGGGGAAAAAAAGAAGAATAAAATGACAATAACTACATATCTATCAAAGATTACTTTAAATGTACATGGATTACATGCTCTAATCAAAAGACAGGGTAGCTGAACGCATGAGAAAACAAGACCCTTCCATATGCTGCCTACAAGAGTCACTTCAGCTCGAAAGGCACAGCCAGGCTGAACGTAAAGGGATGGAAAAAAGACAGTCCGTGAAAATGGAAAGAGACAAAACAGCTGAGGCAGCAATAGTGATAGCAGGCAAACGAGACTAACCCGAGGCTACGCCAAGAGACAGAGAACACAGGACTCCCACTTTCGGCCATTTATCTGAAGAAACCCCAAAGGCTCCTTCTAAGGGCTGAGTGCGTCGGTGTGTTCCCTGAAGCACTGTTTACAGTGGCCCAGACGTGCAGGCAGCCTGGGCAGCCGCTGAGGCACGAATGGATGCCCAGGAGGTGGGACGTACCCACAGCAGAACCCTGCTCGGCTGCGGAAAGGGACAGGCTCTTGCCCTCTTCGGTGGCACGGAGGGACCTGCCGGGTGTTGTGTGAGTGGAGCATGTCTAAGGTGACCAGACGTCCCACTTTTGGCGGGACAGTCCCGATTTTTAACAATGTGTCCCGCGTCCCGCGGCGTTTTAAAAAAGTCCCAATTTTTGGAAAGAATGCACGACAAGCTAGGGAATGGCGGGAGGTAGATCCAATTTTTAATCAAGAACCCCCTCTCCCCCCGGTCAATGGTGTCCCGCTTTACCAATGTTACAATCTGGTCACCTTAAGCATGTCAGACAGAGAAAGACATATGCATGTGGTTTCACGTATATGTGGAATCGAAAGAACAACACAATCAAACAAGCAAAACAGAAACAAACCGATAGATACAAAGAACATTTCGATGGTTGCCGGATAGGAGGGGGTTTGAGGGTGGGTGAGGAGGGGAAAAGGATTCATGGGGATGTAGAGTACAGCATCAGGAATACGGCCAATAATGTGGTAATGACAGTATGGTGTCAGATAGGTACTAGGTTTAGTGGGGTGATAGATAGGAGGGGCTGGGGGAAGGGAGAGAAGTACAAATCAGTAGTTACAAAACAGTCATGGGATGTGCAGTACAGCATAGGGAACACAGTCAGTCATGTGGTCCTAACTCTGCACAGTGCCAGGTGGGCACTAGACTAGTCAGGGGGGTCACTTTGTTAATGATATAAACGTGTAACCACTACGCTGTACACCTGAAATGAATATAGAATAATATTGGATGTCAAAACAAATAAAGTGAGAAAAAAAGCCATAAAAAAAGAAAAACAAAAACAAAAAAGCAAGCATAAAAAAAACCTTCACATCTTCACGGAAACCTGACAGCAAACAGTGTCTAATCTGTCTCCTCGCCTACTGCCATTCAAACACAACTGGGGACAAGAGTCCGGGCCTGCTGGCTCTATTTCACGTCCTTGTACTTTCTCGCTAGTCTAACTCCAGTTTGTGCCACGTTGCCATCCTGTGCATTTTCCTGTGAGCAGCACAGTCGCCGTTTGAAAAAAGATAGGTGTGGATGAGTGGTACTCGCCTGACAGAGGGAAGGAAACCTCAGGGCTGGCTTTTAAGGTGGACACTGCGGTGCTGGTCCCCAAACTCGAGTGCGAATGGCACACTCGGCGGGAAAAGCCACTGCTGACTCTTGCGTCCCACCTATAAGCGCACATCTGCGTGTAAATGTATTTTTAAAAATTCACTAAGGATTTATATCCTCACTGAATTCTTAGCGACATTCTCCCAAACAATGATCCGTGATCTTTGACCACGTTTGCAGAACACGCCCTGTATTTTATACCTATGCATAATACAATTTTAAGAACGTGACCAAGCGTAGTTAACGGTTTCCCCAGGGTAAGATAATCGGCCTTTCTGGAATTTAATCCGGTTCTCCTTCAGGGAAGGACTTCGGAGTTTTGTGTTTTGGAGCTGACCCCCACCCTGGTCGCCTCTCCAGCTACGTCAGATGCATCCCCAACTCTACCAGCCCCATGTTCGCACCTTCTGAATACGCAGCGCGGCAAGCCCCACATCTGCTATTTTCTCGCCAAAGATCCTGGCTTGCTTGGCTCTCTGTTCTTGAAGGAAGATCTGCTTCATGAACAGGGCTCTCAGGCGACCTTGCCGTGCCCTCTCCGCAACCTGGATTAATTTGACCGCCTCTCCTAGGGAGACAGCCTTGATTGGGAACTCCTGCAAAAAGCAAGCGAGACAAATCAATGTTTACACAAGTTAGTGACATCAACTGAGCCCCGAAACACAACACACACACTTCCAACCCAACCTGGCAAAGAGTTCCCAGGCTCTTGATAAAGACTGTGTGATAGCTGCTCAATATGAATCATTTTCCCATGAATTATGTATATTTTGATCACATGCCACACTCATGCTGTGGTTTCATATTTAAGGGTCCCTTAAGCTTTCCCCTACTCATTAGCTCCACAATATTTTAGGTTGGTCACAAATTACACTAGGAATGCCAATAAAATGGATGCAATAAAACTTGAACTTGCTATCAATGTTTCATTAACTTAATAGTATAAACATAAATTAAAAACATCTCTAACCTGAGAATTTAAGACATAAAATACACAAGAAGAAAAAGGCTGACATTAAAATCCATGCGGCTGATGTTAAAACCACGGTAGGAGCGTTGACTTCACCTATGAGGTTGTCCTCCCGTCCCTACACATTGGCATTTTCAAACGTGCAAACGTGCTGGGCACTGAAGCCAGAGAAAACCCGAGCTCGCGGGCTGTCGGGAGGGTTGGGGAGGGGCGTGTGGAGGTGCAGTCGGGCTGTTCTGCAGGGAAGAGGGAGAAGAGCAAGGCTGCGGGGGTGGCAGAGGCCTGTGTGAGCTCAGAGTGGCCCGGCCGGCCCTCTGGGACCGCGTGCACGTGTCCTGGTGTGGGAAGAGCGTCCCGTGTGGGTGGGCAGGAAGGAGAGGCCAGTGGAGCCCGGGCTGAGTCCTTCTCCAGGCCTCGGACGGAGGGCGGCGATGGCCCCACTTCAGGAGCAGCGGGAGACACTCTGGTGCAAAGTGTGCAGGCCCCAATTCATTGCCTGGGCCGCCACCTCCTGGGATGGCCCCTTGTCTGCGGAACAGCGTGTGCATGTGCGTGTGCGTGCATACGTGTGCATGCACACATGCCCACAGGAAAAGGGGCAGCAGAGGGACATCAACTGAGAACCCACAGGTGCCAGATGCCTTTTCATCTATAGTCTCATCGAATTCACCACTCAACAACCAAGGCACAGGTTTTACTGGGGTCGTTTAAGGACACGGAGGCTCAAAGAAGGAATTGACACAAGTTCAGAGGTTAGTGAGGAGAGGAGCGTGGCCCTCCTTGTACTAATGTGGTCCCCGTCCCTCAGCGTGGCCCCTGGTTCCTCACGAGGAAACTCCCTCCTAACAATTCCTTGGTTTTGTTTTCTGGGACATCTGATCGCTTCAAATTTGCAGGGAGACTATATTTTCAATAGCGCATGTCGCGTGTTAGAGAACCATGACTGTTCCCAGAGGTGCCTGGGAAGGCTGGTGCAGGCAGCAGGTGCTGGCAGCCTGTAGTCATTGCTGTCCTATTTTCTTTAGGTTCTGTACAGCTGTTCTGAAAACCATTGCCATTCTTATTGGCTCCTCCTAGGGGATTCGGAGTAGACTATGCAGGGCGACAAACTGAACACCAATCAAAAAGCCTCAAGAGTCAATATTAAGCATTACAAATGTAGGAGGGGACAATAACTTTCACTTATCAAAATAGTTTTTGGAGTATATATTGCAAATATCTTCAAGATATAAGCAGCTGAAGTTGAGAGTGGGGTTCCAGTGAGACCCCCAAAGGGCGTGAAACAGCCTCCCAGATGCCCCGTGTTTTGCTGATGCAGAGGCTGGGATGGAGAGGAGCAGCCCCGCCCAGCAGAGCAGGCCAGCAGGGGCCTGGATTCTGTGAGGGGCACCCCTGCTGGGGCACCCCTGCTGCCCACCCAGCACAAACAGAGAGGGAGGGGCGGGGCGGAGAGAGCGCGGAGGAGTCTCAGGGTTTTGCTACACTGTGTGCCCACATCGCTCTCCCCCGCTCACCCTATAACGTGTTCCAGGGATCGTGCCCACGCTCGGTGCCCAGGAATCTTCTGTGGGGACTGAACACACTGCAGCTGCGTGCTGACCAACCTGCTTGGAGGCGTGTTGGATGCAGAAGAGGGCCGCCCGCCCAGGGCAGAGGTGCCAGGGGCCAGCAAGGGCTTGCTGAGGGATGCTGCGGACTGGGGGGCGTGCCACTGGCTGGCCGAGGGGAGAGGCTGCTCCCCGCAGTGTGCAGCGGCCTGGGCTGGCGCGCCCGTGCTGCTGTGCCCCCTGCCCGCAGTGTGCAGCGGCCTGCGCTGCTGTGCCCCCTGCCCGCAGTGTGCAGCGGCCTGCGCTGCTGTGCCCCCTCCCCGCAGTGTGCAGCGGCCTGCGCTGCTGTGCCCCCTCCCCGCAGTGTGCAGCGGCCTGCGCTGCTGTGCCCCCTCCCCGCAGTGTGCAGCGGCCTGCGCTGCTGTGCCCCCTGCCCGCAGTGTGCAGCGGCCTGCGCTGCTGTGCCCCCTGCCCGCAGTGTGCAGCGGCCTGCGCTGCTGTGCCCCCTCCGCGCAGTGTGCAGCGGCCTGCGCTGCTGTGCCCCCTGCCCGCAGTGTGCAGCGGCCTGCGCTGCTGTGCCCCCTGCCCGCAGTGTGCAGCGGCCTGCGCTGCTGTGCCCCCT
>PVKE010018133.1:0-29923 GCA_004027555.1 Craseonycteris thonglongyai
CTACCCTAGCTTTTATTTGTTGGTTTTCATTTTTATGCAATATCGTTTTTTAATCCCTTTACTAAGTCTGCATGTGTCTTTCAATCTGAAGTAAGTCTCTTGTAGGCAGCATATGTAAGGGTCTTGTTTTCTTAACCATTCATCTACCCTACCTTTTGATTGGAGCATTTTAATCCATTTTCATTTAATAATAGATATGTAGTTATTGCCATTTTATTATTCACATTTTTTATCTTTTTTTTTTTTCTTCTTTGTATTCTTCAAAAAAACCTTCTAGGATACTTTGTAATACTCTTTTAATTTTTTTTTTTTTTAAAGATTCATTTTTATTGTTTTTGAGAGAGAAAGAGAGAGAGCGAGCTACAGAGACAGAGAGAAGGGGAGGGCCCAGAACAGTCTCCACAGTTGCACATCATTGGTTTTTCCACATAGTTTTATTCCACAGGTGGGAGCGGGGCTGCACAGGGCAGGAACTGGGCCAGGGTCTCACCCCAGTGAGAATTGAACTGGAGGAACTCCCCAGTTCCGCATATGGGTCCACTTGGGCCGGGGCCGGGATTTGATTCTTGGTCCCTGGGGCTGCAAAGTGAGCACCTAACCCACTGAATCATCCCGGCTTCCCCCTTTTTTAGCTATTTCTTGTCTGGGAAAGTCTTTATCTGCCCTTAGATTCTAAATGATATATTTGCTGGGTAGAGTAATCTTGGTTGTAGGTCCTTGCTTTTCATCACTTTGAATATTTTCTGCCAATCTCTCTGGCCTGCAAAGTTTCTGTTGAGAATCAGCTGACAATCTTATGGGAACTCCTTTGTAGGTAACTAACTGCTTTTCTTTGCTGATTCTTTCTTTGTCTTTAACTTTTGGCATTTTAATTATGATGTGTCTTGGTTGGGCCTCTTTGGGTTCATCTTGTTTGGGACTCTCTATGTCTTTATGTCTGTGTCTACCGTATTTCCTTCACCAGGTTAAGGAAGTTTTTCATCATTATTTCTTCAAATAGATTTTCAATTCCTACAGCCCTCTCTTCTCCTTCTAGCACCTCTATGATGCAAATGTTGGTACACTTGATATTGTCCCAGAAGCCTCTTGAATTACCCTCATTTTGGGGTTTGTTATTGTTTTTGCTGTTTTGATTGGGTGTTTTCTGTTACCTTATCTTATAAATTGCTGATTTGATCTTCTGTTTCAACTAACCTACTGTTGAGTACTTCTAATTTATTCTTTATTTAGTTATTATATTATTTATTTCTGACTGGTTCTTTTTTATATTTCCTGTCTCTAATTTTGTGTTTCTTATCTCTGTTGAAGTTTTCCCTGATATCATTGAGCACCCTTATAACCAGTGTTTTGAACTTTGTGTCTGCCAGAATGCTTGTATCTATTTTGTTTAGTTCCCTGCCCCCCAGAACTTTGTTCTGTTCTTTTATTTGGGACATATTTTTGTTTGTTTGTTTGTTTTTGCCTGCCCATTTTGGCTGCCTCTCTGTGTTTGTTTCTATGTATTATGTAGAGCTGTTATGTTTCTTATCTTAGTAGAATGGCTTTATGTATAATAGTACATGTCCTGTGGGGCCCAGTGACACAGTCTTCTTCTTGGTCATCTGAGCTAGGTGCTGCAGGTGTGTCCCTTGTGTGGGTTGTGCATGTCCTCCTATTGTAGTTGAGCCTTGGTTTCTTTTTGTATATCAGTGGGAGAAATTGATTCTCAGGTGGACTGCTTGTGAGTTCTCTCTGTGACTACAAGGCAGAAGTCGTTGTGAAGAGGCTGACCCTACACAAGTGGATTCACTTTAGCAGGGTTCTGGTGCCTGCCCAGTCTGCCCTCTGGTTGTGTCATCCTTGCAGGCATCTGGGTGATGCTTCCAGTAGGCTTGGTCTGAAGCCAGCCCCAGTAGGCTTTGTCTGAAGCCAGCCCCAGCAACTCCTGGGAGAGGCCCCACCATAAGCCAAGTTCATCTGCAGTCTGTGACCTACTTGGGGCTACCTGGCATAAGCCACAAAGTGATTCGCAGTTGGCCACCTCATGTACTAGGCTTGGAGGTGCTGAGAAAGTCCAAGCTATTAACCAAGGCTGGCTGCCACTTGTACTGGGCTTAAGGTTGCTCACCCAGAGGTATGGGATACAATGAAGCCAGATGCTGTTTTTTTGGATTTGGGGAATCTTTGAGAGTTTGCACATTGGATGGGGTAGAGTCTCAGGGAATCATCAGGGTGGGGCAAAGAGTGTTAGCCAGGTTGACAGAGACTCAGATATGGTAGCTGCCTGTGACTGCATGCCAGGTGGAGGGAGGGCTTAGCAAAGAAATAATGGATTCTGCCAGTACTTTTCTCTCGAAGAAGGCTGCCCTTCCAATTCTGGCCCTAAATCAGGCAATTCAGTTACTCCTTGTATGTCTCTGGTGCATTTCAAGCTGCTGCCCTAGCACTGGAGCAAGTAAATCTATGTACAGGCCCTTTAAGAGTAGTGTCTGGGACTCCAGCAGCCTTCATTTGACTCAGTGACAGTCACCACTAGTTTTCACAGTCATAAGTCGTGAGGACTTCACTCCCTGGCACTGCAGCCCTTGGCTGGAGATCCTGGTGTGGGGCCAGAACCCCTTGCTCTTCTGGGAGGACCTCTGCAGCCAAGATATCCCTCCTAATTTTTAATGGTCACAAACAGATATGGGACCAGCCCACTCAGTATCTTTGTCCCTCCTACCAGTCTCAAGATGGCCTTTTCTGTGTGTCCTTAGTAGGGCTTCAGTTCAGCTAGACTTCGGAAGAGTCTCAATGATGGTTGTCCTGTAGTCTAGTTATAATTTTGATGTGATTGTGAGAGGGGGCAAGCACAGCATTTACCTATTCTGCCATCTTGACTGGAAATCCTCTATTTTGAATTATTTATTGGGCAAATTGCAGAACTCCATTTCTTTAGGGTTGGTTGGTTACTGGAAATTTTTGTGTTCTTTTAGTGGTGTCATGTTTCCTTAATGGAAATGTTACTTGAAACCTTTTGTTGTTGTCTTCACATTTGAAGAAGTAATTATCTCCTATAGTCTTGATTGGCTGGCTTCAAGAAAGAAATACCTTCTGTCAGCCTGTTGAGTATTCTGAGGCTTTCTTGGACATATTCTATGGCTACATGTGCTCCACACTTCTTGAGAGGAGATTCTTAAGATGGTATTCTTTTTCTTGATCCTGTGAATCCTGGCTGAGTGCTGATAGCCTCCCATTTGCCTTCCCAAGAGCAATGCTGAATGCACACGTTTTTGTGTTTTCTCCCAAACCTGCAGAGTTGGGCAGGCTTTGTGCACAAGCAGCAAAGACCAACACTCACTGCCTTTGGGGGGCATTAATAAGGAGCCAGCCATGTGGTGGTGGAGGCATGTGTGGGTGTGCTATGCAGAGTACTGGGGGTGCCTGTGTTCCAACTGGGGGGATCCATAGATGAAGCATCCCAGTGGCTGTGGTTGGGCTTCTTGATGGAATCCACATAGCAGTTACTAGGATCTGCATTTCTTTCTACCGTCCCATAGCCCTGGCTGTTCTCCCAGCCCCTCCCCACCCCTCAGTCATGCAGGATGTCACAGCATTCTGGATGGGACAAGAAGAAAGTGGCCTTTGGCAGCATCTTGCACAGTAGGGTAGCTGGGCACTCACTTACATGTTCTCACTTGGAAAAATCCCCAGCACAGAAGGTCTCTTAGCACTGAGCTATGCCACCTTAGGGGAGGGGTGAACTAGGTAAACGAAATCGTTCCTCTTACCAGCTTCAATGTGTTCAATGTCAAGTCTTCCCACCTCACCCCCCAGCCACCCCCATGGGTGACTATCATAGTTCTTGAGGGGGAGGACAACAGAAAACTCCCATTCCTTCATTTTGCTGTCACCAGTCCCTGCATTTTATGTTTTGTGATGCAAATTGCCACAACTATCTAAGCTTTGGGGGAAGAAATAATGTTTATTTCAATGTACTGGACAGCTATGAATTTTGTGTGGCTGTGTTCAACACAGACTCAGGCTCAGAAGCTTTGCTCTTTGGAACTACGTTTAGAACTCTTCTGGAAAATGTTACCCCTCTCTTTTCTCTATAATATTGATATACCTCTCACATTCAAGCAGGGTCCATGATTAATCTTAATGTGCAGGTGTTCCTAACTGAGGCCGGATGTTTGAATTTACTTCATTCTGTGCAGTTTGTTTTAATTTTGATTAATTGCCATCAGGAATAATAACTCCTCTGGGCAGATCATTAGGAAGCTACAGAATCGATTATGTTGAGCTACAGAATATGTAAAACTAGTCACCACCACTGAAATGATCACAGATACTCTTTCTGTTGCATGCACAAGGAATATTTAGGTCATTCCAACTGGATTTTAGAAACAAATAAAAATGGACTTGAAAATGCATTTTTATAGACCAGTTAGCTTTTAAATTTTCCCTGTTTTTTTCTCAATGGATTTTTCTTTTTTTAAGAGTTTTTTTTTTTTTTTGAGACTTATTTTATTGCTTTTGACAGAAAGAGAGAGAGAGAGAGAGACAGAGGGAAGGGAGAGAGCCCAGAGCAGTCTCCATAGTTGTACATCATCAGTTTTCAACCTGGTTTCATTCCACACAGGTGGGTGAGGGGCATGCAGGGCAGGAACCAGGCCAGGGACTTCCTGTGTGGGAAGCACACCCCTGCAAGCTGGGGGCCAAACCAGGAGTCTTCCATACATGGGAACTGAGAACAGCCTATGTGAGAACTGAGCTGGGGGCCTCCCACATGAGAAGCACACCCCAGTTCAGCCTATGGGTCCGCACAGGCCGCGGCCCGGACTCAATCCTCAGACTCCAGGGCTACAAAGCAAGTGCTTAAGCCGCTGAGCCATTCCCTCTTCTCCCTCAATAGATTTTCTGATTCTGACATGAATATCAGTGACCATAGCTGGTAGACATGAATGATAGGTATTGTATGCTTTAGGTATATGCAAGGGAACATATCTCAGTACATATTTGCAATAATTAACTCCTTTCCCATTTAGAAAAAAAATGTGCATCTTGCTGCCACATTCATTTAATTTTACGTTTGCATGCTCTTTGGGGCTGAAGCAAATCTGACTAATTTTCAATGCAAAAATAAAACATAAAAACTGTTCTTGGAGTTATTTCTAAACAGAACTTGTCTCTAATCCCAATGTAACAGAAATGTATATGATGATCAGTGTTTAATAGTTTTTGTTGTTGTTGTTGTTCACGTGGCAAACTTTGGGGTAAGGTTTGGACTTTAAGCCACGAACTCTCTCTGGGTAAATACTGTAGCTACAACCGCCACTGGTGAGTATTCTCAGGGCAAATGGGAAATGGGTAATTGGCAGAATCAAGAGCCCCTGAAGCGCAAGAAAGCTTGCCTGCTACCCCGAGCCCTAGAGCACTTGACTGAAGTACTGGTGGCTTCATTTTGTGGCTAATTCACCAGTCTCCTAGCTGCCTTCAGCTTCCTTACCTCTGGTGCAGTGTCTTCTTGGCCAACTCATGCTCAGCAGTTTGTTCATACCTTTGCACATGACTCTCCCTAAGCCCAGAACACTCTTACTCCCCTTTTACATCTGGCTATGTCATGTTCATACTGCAGGACTTCTCATAAATGCCACCTGCTCTAGGAAGCTTTGCTTGTTTCATCCCTTCCCTCAGCTGTATCACCAATGTGTCACCTTGCATCTTGGACTCATTTCTACATAACTGCCATCATATTTTATTGCCACTAAATGTCCTTTTTCCTCTGATAGACTCTGAGGTCTCTGAGGACAAAATTTCTGTATTTCTATAGCCCTCGTTTAGTGGGTCCTAACCTTTTCATACATACCTCCTTTGAATCTGATGAAAACTGTAAACCTTCTCTCTAGACGAAGTGATCTAAATTTTACCAACAATTTCAAGGAGTTTTGGACACTATAAATCTGTCTGTGGATACTAGGAGTCCCTGGAAACATCGAAATAGTTATCATTTCATGTGTGTGTTTGACACTTTTCTGAGCACTTTGCATGATCTGCCCCATTTATTCCTTATAACAACCCAAGGCGGTAGATCCTATAATTGTGAGGGCTGTCCAGAAAAAAACTGCAACCATTGTCCATATAATGAGAATGGGACCTTGGCTGGATACTTTCCGGACAGCCCCCATATGCTTATGGCTCAAGACACTGAGCAACAGCATGTAAGTGACATGTTCGAGGTCACTGCTGAGCCTGCTCTGTCAACCACACTACGTTACCTCTCCACCCCCTACAGCCCTGTTCATAGTACTCTCCCTATAAAACACTGCGTAAACGTTTATCGACTGAGCCATAAAGTGAATGCAAACAATAGTGGTTTAGGTCAGGAACTCTGATGCGTAAGGTTGAAATCATGCAGAAAATAAAGAGCCTGAGAATTTCAGTGGTTTGTAAATGCTACGAGCTTTTTCAGTGGAGCAAGTAGCATGGGGTATAAGCTATATCCAACCTTCATTTAGCTTTAAGGGTAAGGAAAAGGTAGAACGTTTATAGACTATTTGATACATGCCTGACATTGAGTTTGGTATTTCTTAAACAAACCACATCATGCTAATAGACTTTGGAATATAATTGAATTTTGAGTCTACTGTTAACCCCAGGGAAGAACTGTACGGGAAAAAATAAAATACAGTGTTCTTTAAAGCATTAATAAAGCCCTCTGTAAAAGCCGAGACGTTGGCGCTCTCTGACATGAATAAATTCAAGTGCTGCTGTTAGAATAGAGAAGAGTGAAGGAGATAGGGGTGGGGCAACTTTTTTCTTTCTTCTAATGAAGACAAGCCTTTCAAGTCTTTTGTGATAAGAATGAGTTTTACAATTACAATTAGATGTGAACAGGACCTACACTCAAGCGTGCCTACACACAGACATCTGCTCTGGTTTCAGAAATGCAGGAGGGCAAGGTGGGAAAGAGGAAGAGAGACCAAAGTGTGATTATCACATGCCAATAATCACATTATATGATTCCAAAGAGAGTCTCTCAACTAATCTAGCTTGTAGTTCCCACTCTGGTCAACGGTTCAAAGGTCAAATGTCAAGCACTTTGTTGGGATGGGGGCCTGGCAGGAGAAGCAGCAGCAGACTTTTCTTGCTCAGAAAAACTTGAGTTCTTCAGAATAGTATGAGAATACAGTGGTAGCACAGCTCATCATTTTCCATGAACAATCTGCACCACACTAGGGAAGGCCTAGAAGCAAGGAATGCACTTCGTGTTGTTTATCGCCATGGTTGCTAAGGCTGAACTTCCTGTGTTCTACCAATCGGATTCAAGAGCCGGTGGTTCTGCTCAGGACCAAAGTACAACCCTAAGCCTCCTGAGGATATGAACCTGCACATCCGGTGGGGAAGGGTGCTCCAGGGCAACACTGGGGATCAGGGTGTGGGTGACGTTGGTCACTGCCCAAATTTGTGTCCTCATGATGGATCACCTCAATAATCAAAGTACTTACAATTTCACCTGACATTTTGTAGGCAATATTTATCCTATCACTTGTTTTAATTGCCCTCATGCTTATCCACAATACAGACTCTAGATTTCTTGTTTTTCTTTTGATGTCAATATGTTTGGATTAAGAAGGATGATACAAAGAAAACAAACTAACAGGATTCACGGGAACTAAATTTGGGGGACATTTCTGGCTTCTTTTTTCATAATATAAAAATATTGTCTTGGGGATGCTGGGATAGCTCAGTGGTTGAGCACTTACTTCATAATCGCAAGTTCTGGGATTTGGTGCCTGGCCTGTGCAAACCCATATGCTGAACTGCAGCGCAACTCGTAAGTGCTGGGAGGGCTCAGTGAAGAAGGTTCTCGCCTCCCATGTGAGGCCCCCAGTTCAGTTCCTGCCACACATGGCCCCCCATCCACCTGTGTGGAATGAAACCATGTCACAACTAATGATGAACAACTATGGGGACTGCTTTGGGCCCTCCCCACTTCTCTCTCTTTCTCTCTCCCCATCTCTCTCACTTTCTCTCAAAAACAATAAGATAAATCTTTAAGAAATATTTTCTTAAAATATATTAGCACATCTTTTAAAAACATTTGTTGGAGATGTCCTGAAGTGTTTCTAATAATAGCTTGAATATTCTTTGTAACTTAAATGTCTTAAACTACAAGCACTATAGAACTCTTACTTTGAAATACAGTCATTTTTCTCTAACAAGTCATCTGAAGGGGCTAAATCAAGACAGCTTTCTACTGAGTTGCAATCATGAAGACTCTAATTATCCAGTCTGCATCTCAAGTTGGGTTGTAATTCATTAATATTCTTTTTGCCCCTTTTCAGTTGGATGCATTTCAGCACTCTGAATTCTAGTCTCTTCCTATTTAAAAAATATAGACAGTTAATAAGAGTAGATTTGTATCTCATTTGTTCTTTAATTTGATTTTGTAATGATCTCTTCGTCCCTTCATTTCTATAACCATAGCTGTGTCTGTCTTACCAGTCAAAATGCAAATTTTCTTAGAGGCTGGCTCTTGTAGTTCATAGCAGAATTTTGATCTTGTAAAATATTTGCATTTGGATGACATATTCCCACCACATATATGAGTTTGCACCTGGATGCAAATCCAAGGCGAATGGGCTTGATGGGGAGAGGTGTTGGGGTCTTTAGGATGAAGGAAGGTGTTATACTACATGAAGTATGTAAGCCTGTGTGGTAGAACAACTGAGAGTGAAGCTTTGATTTTGACCTTTTGGAAGGTCAGCATAGGTTGTCAGGTCAACTACACATTGTCAGGGCAGTTAAATTTATGTCAGTAGTTTGTCCTTTGGTTTTCAAAGATCTTTCTGGACAGCCATCTAGGAGAAGTTATCAGGGCCCCTGCCTGCTTGGTGGGAGTCATTCAGTAACTCGTATAAACTCTTCATGGGAATGTATATTTTTTCTCAACATGGACCATATCATTTTTGTAAGTAGGCACCTAGTGTAGTCTCAAAGTATTCCTCCTAGGGATGTGTGGCCTTGGAGCTGCCAATGTGAAGTTTATCTTTGTTTGTTCTAATGTTTGCTCTCTGCTTTGGCTTAGGTGTGAGTTTGATCCTTTCATTTCTTCTCACTCAGTGAAAACATCGGGTCTTTAGATTACAAACCAAATGTAATTCCATCAGGACCAGAAGACTCCAACCAAGGACAAAATAGAAACAGTTGAGGATTACTGAGAAATGAGATACAGTGTATTTTATTCCCACACTATTTAGAGAAGCAAGAACTATAATTTACACGAGAATTCTGCATTGTGTTTTAAGATGTGAATTGGAGAATCTTTTATAAACCATTGCATGCTCTAAATCAACAAGAAAAATGAAGCTAGAAATAACTTACTATGCAACCAATTACCTGAATACTATTTTACGGGTCTGAATGAAGAGAGAGAACATGATTTTAGATCATACATGAGAGCTCAATATTTGTTAATAATCTAATATAAAAATTAAATCAAATTGCACATCATGTACTCTGGGTTTGACTTAACATAGTTTTATTAAATATGATTTCCTTTTTTTTAATAATTGTTTTATTTCTAAATTATAGTTGACACGCATTATATTAGTTTCAGGTGAACAACATAGTGATTAGACATTTATATAACTTATAAAGTGATCATTCCACTAAATCCAGTACCCTTCTGACACCATACACAATTATGACGTTATTTTTTAGTAAATTTATTGGGGTGACATTGGTTAGTAAAATTATATAGGTTTTAGGGGCACAATTCTATAATACATCATCTCTGTGTTGCATTGTGTGCTCACCACCCAGAGCCTGTTCTACTTCTGTTACCATATATCTGATCCTTCTTCCTTCTCTACCATCTCCCCTGCTCCTTACACTCTGGTAACTGCTGAACTATTGTAAACAGGGATTTTTGAGCATAGCTCACTATATCACAGTGATTATATTGGTTAAGGGTTATGTGCTATAGAAAAACAGGAACTTTTGAGCTGATGAGGAATTTTATCTAATTACATTGATCCGTTAAAAAAATACAATATCCATAGGGTGGCTAAGTGGCAAAAGCATAACACCTAAAACTATTCCTGGAGATTTATTTATTTTTTATTTTATTTTATTTTACAGTGATTCCTGGGAATCCGAACACCCCCAAACTTGGACAACTTAGAATCTGAACGAAAAAATCAAGCAAATTTTGCCTTGGAATCTGAACGCTGCTTTGGAATCCCAATGCCATCATATTGTTCACGTGGGACATATCGACTGTATGGCCTGTAGCTTTATCCAAATGCCCACTCATCTCGGAACTCGAACAGGGTTCTGGGATGGATTAAGGTCGAATTCCAAGGCATCACTATATTTTTATATTTTTAATTATTAAAAAGATTTATTGTTTTTGACACAGAGAGAGATACAGAGACAGAGAGAGACAGGGAGAAGGGGGAGGGCCCAGAGCAGTCTCCATAATTGGACGTCATCAGTTTTCAATATGTTTTCATTTCCCACATGTGGGCAGGGGCTGGGCAGTGTGGGAATTGGGCTGGGGGCCTCCTGCATGGGAGGCACACCCCAGTTCAGCATATGGGTCCACCTGGGCAAGGGCTTAACTCACTGAGCCATCCTGGCTTCCCCTATTCTGGGAATTCAAAAGCTATTCTCCTGGCTTTTGCTCCTTTTGTCCTGTGGAACATGGTGTACCAAAGATCTTAAATTCTGTATGTTTTTTTCAAGGTGGTCTTAACAGCCCTCCCTTTAAATTGCTTCTGCAGGAGTTTTTGCCTCTTTAGAAGATTTACTATATTTATAATATGGGCATTAAACCCCTGCGGACCCTTAGAGTTACGTTAAGGAGTCCTAGAATCTACATTTATATCAAATATTGCCAATGACAGAATATATAATGCATTGGAATATACGTACAACTATTTTTCATGTGTAAGTAGCTGTCATAATAAATAATAAGTGTAAAATATGCTGCTTTCATAGTAGCTTTTGGTATTCTCGATCAACAGAGACTAAAACAAAACTAAGATTAGGTAAAAAAAAAAAAAAAGGCTCTCATATTTGAAAAGTTTGGAAACTGCAGAAAACAGGAGCGGAATGTGTCACCAATATGACAAATTTCCATTTTTACTAAAGTTACTTGTGTGAACTCTACATGCTCAAAGATGTTACTCAATTATAAGGATGAACTATGCTTATATAACATACCGGTCATAAAAGTGTACAGCATTAGGATTTCTGAGGAAAAAAACAAAAACACATTAAAATAACCTGCAAATATGAAGTCTGTTTCTTTTTTAAAAAAACGCTCTCAAATTACTACATTGTGGCTAAGTAGATGGCAGCTGGCTGTAGAGGTCTATTAACTTATTTTAATCATGTGTTCAGCCATCCAGAATCCAGTGAATCATAATTAAGAAGAGAACTCATGAGATGCACCCGACTCCACCCCATTTCCCAAGCTGAGATACATTTCTCTCACCTCAGGTTCAAAGCTCGGTCAGTGGTGAGAGTAGAGAGCAGCTGGAGGCAGATGGACCAGAAAGTACCAAGGCGAAGTTATGAATTTACAAAGAAAACAGGTCCTGCCTTTTAAAGGATAGTCACTACCCAGCAGACACTGAAGACACTCAGTGAGTCCACTCCGAACGAAACCAAACCGATAGCCTAACCTTTGAATGCAAAGGACACAGGGAAGAGGCAGGGTGTCTAACCACAACCCATAGTTGCCAACAGCTAAGACTATGTGCTTGCATGCTGCGTCAGCAAATAAACCCATTCGTTTCATACCCTCCGCAGAAGTTTTTATTGTTTCTAAATAATTACAGCTCCTTTTCATGTTTCCACTTTCTGGGTCTAAGGAGAGGAGGGAATTGGGCCTGCTAACCTTCCAGTGCAACTAAGAGGCAGTTTATGGCTGGCCAGGTGCAAACGCCATATCTAATCTCTCCCTGTGTCTGTCCTGTAGCAGCTGCAGCAGTTGGAGGGAGTTAGGGAGTTATTAAGTATCAAGGAAATGTCTGTGCCAATATTGTCCCACTTCAGGGTGGTAAGAGAAATTTACAGTTGTTTTCCATTTGGAAAGCATGACGATCATTACTGAGGAAAAGGCATGTTTACTGAGATCACAGCAGTGGGGAGTGAGGGCAAAGTGGCCCATCCCAAACCCAAAGGAAAATGTGAGACCCCTTTTCAGTCTGCTTCCTTTTTGGTCCGGTGGCCCCTGTAGTTGCGAAAGCGTCAGTGTCCTTTCCTACTGCCACTGTTCTTTGTTACTGTAGACAGCACACTCAGGTCCTCAGCCAAAGTATATTCAAAATTGTTTTGATTTCCTCATAAATGCCTCAGGATATTTCACAGGTTAATAATACAATTTTAGGTAAAGTAAAATGAGATTCTGAAGGGAGGGTATAAGACAAAAGGAAGGGTTGGGTGAGTTATTCCAATAGGGTGGGGTGGTATAATGAACACTGGCTGTGAGAATCTGAGGGGTAAGTGCTGGCTCTAGGACCCACTGGACACCTATGTTAGGAGAAGGCATCTGAGGCTCCCATTCCCTTATTTGTACCCAAAGAAGTTGATCATTCAAGACGCCTGTTTATTTTACAAATCTATAATGAACGCATACCACCCATCCAGGGGAAAGGGAGGCACTATGTCAAAGGAAATTAGACACAATTTATGGTTTCATAATGGAGACAAGACTAACAAAGGTGAAACAGCTACCCATTCACATGACATATTATGCAAAGATATTAATGTAAAAATAATCTATGTGTGCATATAAAATGATCAGATTGTACCTCTTCAACTCCTACGATGTTCTATGTCAATTATACCACAATAAAGCTGGAAAACGCCGGTCAAGCTGAAGGACGATTGGTCATGATATGCCATCGTGTTCTAGCTTTAGCTCTATTCTATTTAGGTTTCTTGTTCCCTAAAATATATTGAGATGAGACTACAGGTGACATCTGTATCAGGTAGAAATTGCATTTGCCAAAGGTAACAGAAACCTGATGGCAGGTTTGTTTCTGTCACAAGACAAGGACTCTCCTTCAATGGCATCATGCCCAGGCTACTTTCCGTTCCTCTCCCTTACTCTGAGAATCTGGCTTTCATTTTCATGGGTCTGGCTTCTTCAATAAGTTTACCTAGAAGCCCACCCAGTGACTCTGATTTCACCTCATTGGTCAGAACTGTATCACATGACCACCCCTAGCTGCAAGTGATGCTGGGAGATAGAGTACTGTAATTGAACTCATTGCTATAATTGAACCAAACCAAGCATTTGTCAGTATGGAAAAGATGAAGATGGATACGGGATATATAATAGGAGTGGCTGTCACAGGACTCTTACATGATTCATGGATCAGAGTCTGGGGAGGACAATAAATACATTGAATGATGGAGTCAGAATGCAGAAGGATCTGGGGAGAATGGAATAATAAAAAGAATCTAACATGCAGAACTCATTAGGGTTATAGTCTTTCCTGAATCTAAAACACCAACAATATACAGAATGGGAAAAATGTTTCTTAATAGCACTCTATGAAAATATCTACTAATTTTAACTTACCACAAGAGTAGTAACAACAATCAAAATGATATCTAACATTACTTGTATGTTTACTATTAGTCATCCTATTTAATTCTCACAGTACTTATCAGGTAGATTTATTATTATTATTATTATTATTATTATTTATTATCATTTTTATTTTTGAGAAAGCTAAGAATTATAGGTGATTTGACCAACGTCCTATAGCTAGTAAGTGGGTAGTTCATGATTTCAACATAGTGCTAGAACCTTATTATTTATCTCTATATGAGGGCTGTCCAGAAAATATCCAGCCATAAGTGCCTCCATGTTTTATATTACATTGCTGAACACTTTCTGGGCAGACCTCATATTATATTGTTTCCTGAAAGGAAAAGTGATCTGGTGTCAAATAATGCTAATTCACTCTTGGACAGCATTATTACCATACTACGTATGTCTAAGAAGAAAGAGCCTCTGTCTTTTCCGATTAGAAAAATATTTGCCACACTGCTCTTAATTCTAGAACCACATTCAGGCAGATGGGAACCAATAGCTTCCTCCTACACTAAGGTGACCAGATTTTAACATTGGTAAAGCGGGACACCATTGACCGGGGGGGAGGGGATTCTTGATTAAAAATTTGGTCTATCTCCCGCTGTTCCCTAGCTTGTCGTGCATTCTTTCCAAAAATCGGGACGTTTTTAAAACGCCGCAGAACGCGGGACAAATTGTTAAAAATCGAGACTGTCCCGCCAAAAGCGGGACATCTGGTCACCTTATCCTACACCCATATCACCTTTACCTCAGTTTCAGAGGCTAAGAAGGGGCCTCAGAGCCAACTCTGCCACCTCGCTTTTGGTCTCATCCCATGGTCTCCTCCGGAGCTCCATCAATTGACTCGCCTATGTCCCGTATTTCCACATTTGCATTTTATACGATCTCTTTTCTCAGCCAATAAAGCGATTTTAAAAGTTTCCATCCTAAGTAAATCACCCTTCCAAAACTCCATTTATAGAAATATGTACTTTTTTAAAAAAAAGTTTATTTTATTGTTTGAGAGAAGGTGAGAGAGAGAAAGGCCCAGAGCAGTCTCCATAGTTGCACATCATTAGTTATGACATGGTTTTATTCCCCACAGGTGGATGTGGGGCCACGTGGGGTCAGACCTCCCACATTTAGGGGATGAGAAACTTCTCTGCCATCCTGGTCGTTACCAGTTGCGCTACAGTTCAGCATATGGGTTTGCACGGGCCAGGGCCAGGACACGAACCCTGGACCTCACAGTTGCAAGGCAACTGCTCAACCTGCTGAGCTAATCCGGCATCCCAGAAATATATGCTTTTTTAAACTACGACTTCTAATGAGTCTTTGTTAGCCACACTTCTTAAAAGAATATTAACCACACAAGTATGCTGTCTATTTCTTCTTACCTCCTTCCTTAATTTCTAATGGTGTTGAACATCCTCAGTAATTTCAGAATACAAATCTCTCCTCAGTGACAACCATCTTAATAACTCAAAGAAGATGACAAACTGGATGATGGTTGAGTGCCTGTATCTTAAGGGCTGATCAGTTATCTGACGTGCATCCAGAAAGCATTCATAAATCTGTTAATTTGTCTCATTTTCACAAATGTGTTCTGCTGAATCACTTTAATGTACTGTACTGTGAAACTGTGAACCCAAACTGAATAATTTGATTGGCTCTATTTTGGTCTTCTCGCTATATTATTCTTAACATAACAATGCTGACTTCTTTAGCTCTCCTTTATACTTAGAAGATACCTTTGGTGGCTGTAACAAGGAACCGGGCTATGTTGGGTGATAAAGTAAATGAAAAATGGCTGGTTCCATTTTGAATGATCTGTGGAACAAGCAGTAGTGACATGAAGGGTCTGAAAAAAAGAAAACTTCCTGTCAGTCTGCTTCTCCCCTGGGATTGTCAGGCCCCAGCACCACGTCCTTTGAGAATGGAAGAGACCTGAGTCACTTTGGCAAAACTCTTTGGAAGTAGATCGTTTCACAAAGGAAAGGAGATACCATAGGTTTCAATTGCAAGTGTGATGTAACTATATTTCTAGACTTCACTACCTTCACTATATTATTATCAGAACACTGCTGGTGTTGGAAAGTGCTAATTCTTTCCCATTTCAATTCTCAGAACATTTCTGTATCCAGTGGATTATAGCAAGCAAACTCCTTCAAGGAGAAATTCTAAAATTTCTTAAAGGTAGAAGTGAAACAATAATTAATTTAATCTGTTAAAATACAAATAATAATTCCTCTATCAGACACTTATTTGGCTTTTTTCAGGTTTTTGTTCTTGACCATTTGTAGAACATGATAAGAACAAGAAACTGCCAAAGACAGGACAGAATGAGAGCTAGGAGCTGTGAGGATGGAGGGTGAGCTGAGGTATATAAGTAGATCATTTTGTATTTCTTTACTCAAAATTGAAAGAGTACAATTATATTAGTGCTTATGTTTAAAAACAGCACTTCACATTTTCTACATCCATCTGAATGCATTATGCATTTGTGTGCATGACTCACAAATGTTTTTATTCTTGGTTTAAATGAATAAGGTTGAGCTAGAGAAGGTAAGTGACGTGCCCAATGTCTTTTATCACTAGCTCAATGTCTGTTCCCCAGGCCACATGCATGCATGTATTTACTTTTATCACTGGCCTTTATTAGTTTCCATTCCTGAAGTGAGAGGAGGGAGGGGAGGGGAAAGAGAGAAAAGCAGCCAGACTTGTTATTAGAATGAAATGGAGAAAGAAGTTCGTGGTACCGTGAAAGCGTTTTGCAAGCACATCCAGATGCTAGAAAGAGCCCTCCAGTTATCAACAAACAAGAGACTTGCACCACTATGTATTTTTCCAAACTAGACTGCATTTATGATGAACTTTTAAAAGTGAAGAACCTTTACTCTAAGTTAAACTTCTCCAATCTACGGCCCGTGGGCCACATGTGCCCCAGGACGGCTTTGAATGTGGCCCAACACAAAATTTTTTTTTCAGATATATTTTATTGTTTTTGACAGAGACAGAGAGAGATAGAAGGGGGAGGGCCCAGAGCAGTCTCTGTAGTTGTACATCGTCAGTTGTACATTTTCAACATGGTTTTGTCCCACACAGGTGGGTGGGCGCCACAAAGGGCAGGAACTGGGCTTGGGGCTTCCCACATGGGAGGCCCGTCCCCTCGAGTCAGGAGCCAAACAATGGGGCGGGAACCAAACTGAGGGCCTCCCGAATGAGAAGCACACCCTAGTTCAGCATATGGATCCACATGGGCTGGGGCCAGGATTCAATCCTCATTCCCCAGAGCTACAAAGCAAGTGCTTAACCCTCTGAGCCATTCTAGCCTATCCCAACACAAATGCTGAAACTTTCTTAAAACCTAAGAGATTTTTTTGCAATTTTTTTTTTTAGTACAAATTAGTGGAGTTTTACCCTAACTAGTTCCTACAAATTCCAATATTAATTCAAAGTACTAACAGGTAACATGAATAGAGTATAAGATAGTCCTACCTTCTTTTCAGGAGACACTCAAAACAGCTTCTGACAGGTATACATTTAAATTCTAGAAAGCAATCATTAGTGTTAGTGTACTTTATGTGTGGTCCAAGACAACTTTTCTTCCAATGTGGCCCAGGGAAGCCAAAAGTTTGGACATCCCTGCTTTAAGTAATATAGGAAAAAAATTGAGCTTCATATCAAATTTCTAGCTCACACGTAAAGCCTACACTTTAGCATAGTTTACTAAATAACATTATTTAACTTAGCATTAAATAGAACTAAAAGAATAACCTGAAAGTGTTCCACAGGTACAAGAAATAGTTTAAAAGAATATTGTATCATGTTTCCACGGAGGGATCAAATAGCACGCAATTATTTTGTAATTACCTTTCAGCTTCTCGCTATGTAATTATTCATTTGGTTATATGTGCTTTACAAATTAGTGCCCCCAAATATCTTTACAAAAAATTACATGGAACATGGTGATTATCCTTAGAGTTACATGGTTTCTCAATGGGTAATTGCCATTTAATTTGTTAGGTCTGAATTCATATCAGGACCTCCTGGTAATCATGTACTTAGGAGAGACTTGAATGTCTGTTGGGGCCTCAAAATACTGCTCAGGACTGAAGTACGAGAAAGTGTGGAACAGGTGCAAATCCAAAATGGTGAGTGCTGTGTGTTCACACATGCCCCTGTCTTTACAGGGCTTGCCATAAATATAGTTTGTGGATGGGGACATGCATAAACATACACCTGCAGGTTTCTTAGGTCTCCCAAAAGCTGACCAACTTCATTTTACCCGGTCAATCAAGGGTCACTTAAAAAGCCACACCCATTTGTTAGATTTATTAGTTAGTCAATGGAAGAGAAATATAAATGTCTTACCTTCCCTTTAAAATCAAGAACAACAAAAATAAAAATATCTTTTATTAAATACAACAGGTAAAGGCGCAGTTTGGGAGGGAGAGCAAGACTGCTACGACCTAAGGTCTTGAAGCATCAGAGAGCCATGTGTGTAATAGGACGTCTGCCCAGAATGTACAGGTGTTAGAAAACGATACAAGTTTCTGCAGGGGCCAGTGCTATCTGCCACTCGAGCCCACACTTGGGTATGCCAGGGCCAGGATTCGATCCTTGGTCCCCGGGGCTGCAAAGTGAGCGCTTAACCCGCTGAGCCAACCAGGCTTCCCAAGACGCAACCTTTTAGACCTTCACTTTCCTCTCTCATCTGGAAAACAAAATTTGGAAGAATCAATTGCCTTCACTTTTTCTTTTTTCCCGTAAAGGTCTTAGGAAGGGTCTATAAAATGTGACTTGACAGTTATGGAAGTATAGTATATTTTTTTAAGTGTGAAGATGGGGAATCTGCTAGTCACTGAAAAGGTCACTTTGGAGAATATTCAATTTCAAGTTTATTGAAAGTCAGTAAATATACTCATCTGTTTCCTTTCTCAGCCCTTTATCTTGTCTAAGCTTTTCTTTTTCTTTTAAAGATTTATTTTATTGTTTTTGAGAGACAGGGAGACAGAGAGAAGGGGGAGTGCCCAGAGCAGTCTCCATAGTTGTACGTCATCAGTTTTTGACATGGTTTTGTTCCACACAGGTGGGCAGGGGCAGGGGGCGCATAGGGTGGAAACTGGGCTGGGGGCCTCCCTCATGGGAGTCATGCCCCAGTTCAGCATACGGATCCACATGGGCCACGGCTGGGATTTGATCCTTGGTCCCTGGGGCTATAAAGCGAGCATTTAATTCACTGAGCCATCCAGTTTCCCCTAAGCTCTTCCTGAACTTGCTTTCTTACTGGGTAATACACGGCACGGACAATCAAAGTCACTTTGCAATTTCACGTTGGAAGTATTTTGGTTTTCTGAGGCAAAGTTTCTTAAGCTAGGATATTTAATAGTAATTTTCCCTTGTGATCCTATTGATTGTATTGCATATGCATAGACAGGCATTATTGTGAAGTGATCCATAAGACTGCCAGCAAGTGCGTGGCAAAACTAAAAAATTAAAAAAATAATGCGCACATATCAGAATGGAGATTTCCAGAGGGCTTGGGAACAGAACTCTTTTTTTCTCTTATCTGTGTTGGAGAAGGCAGATTTCTAGCAAAGGCAGGCAGAACATCATCTCACTGGCTCCACTGTCCAAAATGCAAAGGAAAATATAAAGTATGCCTCATTGTTCCAAAGAATCTCTAAAATTAAATGAAATTTATTAGCCCTCAAATAGATACAGAGTTTTGATGGACTTTCATAAAGCACGCCTTCCCCTTTTTTCATACAAACACCCTTTTAAAATTCTTAGCAACATTGGCTTAAAGTCAATATTTATAGTTGAGAAGTAGCATTTTTTCAGTCCTTGGGAAGCATATTGTTTTAGGATCATCTACAAGGAAAGGTAGCTTCATGCCATCCTGTGGGAAACTTGTGTAGCTCTGGGCTTTCTTCTCGTTCATTCCACAACTCCTAAAGGCATGCCACCTGCCAGGCAGAGCGAAGGCACGGGGACATCGAGAGCAATACGTCATGCCCCTGCCCTGGACAAGCCCTTAGGTTCACTGAGGAGGACACTAGGGGGACAAAAAGTCACAACACAAAATGGTCAACACGGTAAGAGAGGAGGGAAGAAGGAGCTATGGGAGGTGTGAGTACCACATGTGGCTACACTGTCCGCAGTTGCAGAGGACACATGGATATATTGCAGCTATATAGATTTTCTCTATTAAAATCATTGCTTTTTTATTGATTTGTAGAGAATCTTAACAGGACACGTAAGTTTAAGGACTCATTTTTATTTTTCCATTCTTGTATTCAACTAAAATACATACAGGATGTTTGAAGGTCTAACCACAAATTCACATGTGCAAAAAGGAAGACATTGCATATTGAATCAGTGGTTCTCTATGTCGGGTCCATGGTAGAATTAAATACCAGGGGACGCTTTTTTAAAATACCAGTGCTTGGGCCATTTTGTCCTTGGTGGGTAAGAGACGCGAGAGTAATCTTGAGCAGAGATGGATGTCCTGAGGAGGGTGAGAGAGACTGCTAGAGTCTCTGCTGCCTACACGGACCACCCACATTTGTGGCATGTGCTGCTGGCTGTAGGGGGATCCAGGCTGAGCCTCAGCTACCCAGCTGGGAGGTCAGCACCGTGCGCCTGCCCACCTGCCATAGGATAAAAGGGAGCCGCTCATAGGGTGACCAGGCGTCCCGCTTTTGGCGGGACAGTCCCGATTTTTAACAATTTGTCCCGCGGCCCGCGGCATTTTAAAAAAGTCCCCATTTTTGGAAAGAATGCACGACAAGCTAGGGAACGGCGGGAGATAGACCCAATTTTTAATCAAGAACCCCCTCCCCCCGGTCAATGGTGTCCCGCTTTACCAATGTTAAAATCTGGTCACCTTACGCAGGCCTGCTTGTCCCTCGGGAATGATATCCCACCTGGTGAGCTGGTGCTGGAAATCCCCCAGTTAGATAGCCATACCTTTCCAAAAAGCTCTTGTTTTCTTCCCATATGCAAGTGCCTCTAAGGAATTACACTGAAAGTGATTGGTTATTTGTGTCCTTTGGGCTCCATTTCCTGACAGCTGGTTTTGGAAGAAGGCAGCAAGGTGAATTTAGGAGACTTGGATTCTCTAAGTTTCTGGGAGCTGGAAAAGGGGCAGAAGGAGCCTATGGGTGGCCCTCTCCTGGTCACACCCTTCAGCGGGGGCCTAGCGCTCACTCCTGCCCTCAGTGCCTCAAAGTAGAAGCAGCCCTTCATTTACATGTCACGTGACACTTACAGTACTCCTCTAAGTCCATGCATGATGCTCTTTGTGTAGTGCTGACCTCTCTGTTAGCTCTCTATAAACTTCCTCTTTGGAGCAAGATTCATGTCCAGAGAACCAAATAAGAAGCAAACAGGAAAATGAAATCCATAAGCCACAAACGGGAGAAAGCATCACCGAATCCTTCCCGAGGGATTAGCCGAGGTCCGTTCTCTGTGTGCTCCTCACACAGTGTGTACGCATGTGCCTGATGTGGAATCGTAAGCCTGTGTGTTCACAGAGGCTGGCCACGAGTGTTCCATAGTGCACTTGGCCCATCCTGAGGGCTCTGGAAGTAGCCAGGATATGAGCTTATCTTCAGAGGACGTCCCCTCGGAGGAAGGTGCTGTGCAAATGCTAGTACAGCTGTTCTTTGAGCACGCATTCACCCCTGACTTTCGGCGCCACGCTGCAGCACGTGAAATGAATTCAGCAGGATTACCGTCGTTAAACAATGCCTGCGAATGACTGCCTTCTTCTTTTAGCATGCCTCCATCCGCTGGGTATCGCAGAAGGCTGTTCCCCTGTTAGCTGAATTGGGATGCACAACCTGCGTTTTGCGCTAGACCATGCACACGGCTTTCTAGCAACCGGCCCATGATTGAAGGCCACTGCTGGACTCATTTCCCTCCCAGTGTCTCCTGTCGCTCTTGCCATTCCATTAGGTACAATTTACTAGGTCATTACAGCACACAAGTAGCTTAAGGCAATTGCTACTTGTTTAAAAAAAAAAGAAGTGTGCTATTAAAACCAAACCACAGTCAGGTACTCTCCCATGATTATTCTTCTGACATTAAACTAATCAGAACAATAAAGACAGTGATGATTTTCACCTGCTTTGGCACTGGTAGGGTTGCCCTGAGAATTACCTGCCATCTTAGCCAGCAGGACAGAAATAGTTAAGTCCCGAAGGCAGCGAGGGAAAACCTCTGCCGGAGAGAAAAGCAGTTAAGATGTCCCAGCCAGGTGTGTGGGATCGCTGCCAGGTGTGGATGCAGGGAGTCTGCTTTCCCCAAGCCACGCTTCGCAAGCCGGGTCATCTGTCTGGTGCCACCTTAGCAACGGGCCCGACTGTGTAGAGGACACTGAGTGATAACACCGGGCGAGTCAGCTGACTGCTGTGTCATAGCTGCTGCTGCTTTCTGCAGCATCAGCCCTGCCAGAGAGCGGGTCCTGCAGTCTCCCAGGCGCACTGCGGCTCAGCTAGGCACAAAGACACCGAGTTTGCAAGTCTTCTTTTCCTGCTACCATGTAGCACCTCCTCCACGAGGAGGCTTTCCCTTCGTGTAGCCGGCAGCAGACCCGCCGTCTGAATGCACACGGCGGCACCGTGAGTGTTCAGCAGGGCAGGTACTGCTCGGGACCTTGTAGCCCAACTGCCTGCTGGAGCCCGGCTGGTTTCTCACCACCAGTGGGAAGAGCGTGGAGGCTTCTGTACCACGCTGCTGGCTCTGCAGGAATAAAGGCTCCGACCAAGGACAGACACACTGCTTGCCATGGTGGGTCTGGCCGGGGCCTGTCCAGGCGACTCCACCGAACTGCCGCTGTGTGACTCTCCCAGCTCATGGTTAAGGCTGGTCCCAGGGGCCGGAGCAGAGCCCCGGTCCTCAGTCAGAACACGGTTTCAAGGAGAAGCCAGACTCACTGACCTAAATCAATCCCAGTCCTGTCTGGATGCGGGGACAGCTGTCGACTAGCAGTGGCACAACCAGCCAGCCAATGGAGGAGCGCTGTGACTACAGCCAGTGTGCAGGGGGAGCCTGGGAGAATGGCAGTCTGATTTCGGTCATCCGATGGCTGCTTCTTATTCTAAAGAACCGTGCTCGCTAGGGATACCGCTGTCTGGATTCGACCGCCTTCCGTGCAGCCTTCATCTGCTCTGGGTGGAATTCAGGGTGCCAAGCAAGTCCGTGTTAAGTCCTGGCTCCTTTCTGCGTGATGCTTGCTATGCAACCGGGATGGGTCACAACAGACAACAAAGAAGGAAGCAAAAAGCCTCACTTGATCTCTTGTGATGTTAGCGGAACACAACTCTTCTTTGCAATGACGCCCTCGTGTGCATGTGTGGTGGGCGTGTGCGTGTGTTTTTTAATTCATCTGATCGAACAGCCTAACAGATATCATCATGGATGTGGTTTTTCAATGATTTGGGGGAAAAAAAAAAAAAAGAGCCTATGGAGACAGCTATTAGAGACAGCAGCACATTTAGGTTATTGCCAACTTGAAATACTTTGGTTTCCGAAGCCAAGCCCTAAGGGACAAGCTTGGTAACTGAGAAACAAATTGTAGATAAAGAAATAAAAATGACAAGCGTAATGGAGGCTTTGGGAGAGGACTGTCAGAGCATCAGTTCGTGGATGGCGGTTGCGCCAGGCTGAGACTGAATAATTCATAGATTGAAATTACCCTGCTTTCACCTTTTCCATTTAAACCGGCATGATCTGAATCTCTAATAAATCTTCAAGATAAAGTAAAATGCCAATTTGAATCTGAAGAGCTTTTTAAAACCAGATGCTGCGTCCCTGAATCCTTCAGTATCTTTCACAATTATCCTGTGAGAACTGCACTTCCTCAGGAAGCATCATTACCAGAGAAAATCACTGTGATTACAATAGCCACAATAGAAGACCATCAAGTGATCTCTGATCTACCTAATTGCTAAGACTGACTGTGTGGTGTTAATGCCCAGTGTGTGTCTCCATGCCTGGCACCCGGGGATCTACCTCGCACTGGAACACAAGGGAGGCAGTGTCTCTAATACCTTAACAGAAGCCTCGCCAAGAACATGCTCAAAGTTTACAATGTCTCGTTCATTCGGCTCGTGTTTTTACGTTATTATGTTTGTTCAAAGCCTGTCCTCCAAATGCTTGTTTGGGAAATGATGGACCTGCCATGGATTTTAGGCTGATTTTGTTGATATGGGAGAGCATGGTAGTGAATTTATACACCCTCTATTTTAATATATACGAGCGTGTGTTTACCAGAAGGGAGGAAAGATTGTGTTCTGAGAGTGTAGTTTGAAAATGCAGCCCGGAGGAAGTGTGAGCCTTTGTCTCTTTTTTGAAATCTCCTGTCTGCTTTCAGGTTAGAGATCCTTGCAGGGAATTATAATTCTGGCGTGATGTGTTAAAAATTTCTCCGATTGAAAAGCAGCTCAAGAGACACCTCCACTACTAGCACTCACACAGCCTTTATGAAAAGCACGCATGTGCAGCCGAGTGATTAAATGAAGCTTTTGGTACAAACTTCGGTTGTGTTTTCGTCTGCTGGCTCTTCAGCAGACGTCTGACCAAAAGAGAGAGAACTTTTTCTCTGACAGGCTGCACAGTTCATCTCGGGGGGATCGTGCCATCCAAGAAAGTGGCGTGGTTCATAAAGCCTCATTGGAGGACAGCCTGTCATTATTTCATATGCACAATGACTTCTGGAATTACCCTCAGTGGCATGAAGACAGTATGCAGGGTTCCCACTCGTCCACGGACTAAAGTTTGCTTTTTCTCAGGTAGCTCTTCTGAGGGATGACCATCTTTGGGGCGAAGGTCGGTCTGAAACATACCTGTCTCCAATTGTGAGATTTTGGCTTGAGACCCTGAACTCTGATAGGCTCCTTCATCCATTATTGTGGCTTGATTCCTTCTGGCACCCCCAAAATACCTTTGTCAGAGGAGGTAAGTTGTATTGCCAGTCGTTTGTATAACTGGTGATGTTCTTCATTGTCTTGTTTCAGTGGGTATATACTTTTTATGATGTACTTTCTTTCCACTTTTATTACTATCCTCAGGATAACTAACAGTTTTTCTGTGCTTTTATCTACTTACAAATGAAAACATGGTGTTTTTAAAACATGACTTAACTATTGTTTTTGTTCCCTTTATCTAAATACATCCAAGGTTCTAATGTTTTTCAAAAGAAGGGGGAACACAGTTTTACTTAGTAAATAGTTTGTTTAAAAATAATAAGCAATTCACTAAATACCAATTATGTTACCAGACTGTTTTCTTTAGATAGCATTTCTATAATAAGACTGAAACTATTACAGTCTTATCTTTCCAGAAAACGGCGTGACTGTTAATGACAAAGGGCTTTTTGTTTACAAACCCACATTGCCTGTGTGCGCAAATGTTTTCCTTTTTATAAAAAATAAATTAATTAATAAAAGCAGCCTGGATAGTTTGCGAAGCGTTTTTAATTTCTGGCATCTTAAAGCCCTTCAATAGTCAAAGTTTGAGCCAGGTAATTAATCATTGATTGAACAAACTGGCTTACGAGTCTGATATTTAAGTAATACAGGTATCACAAAATTATCTAAGAATAATTGGAAATCAGATGTTTGTTACTCTTTGGGGACTCAAATTAATTGTGTTCATTTGATAAAAATGGCAGATTTGGAACTGATAGTTTTTATAATTCAAGCATTTATACTTTATATTCTTGCAAAATTAGGGCTTTGTTTTATTTCTGTAGAATGTTAGTGCCACTAACACTTAGCATGTATTAGTGCTTACTGACATTGACATTCACTTGTTTTGCCACAAAAAAGTTACATCATATAGAGCTGCAACTTAAAAATCTTAAACTCCAGTAGTTTTCGGAAACTAAATTTTCTTTTCAATCTCTATTCAAGTAATTGAATGTAAACAAACACAACATTTGAAAATAAATTTATTAGATAACTTTTAATCTATTATTGACAACTACTCCCACTATTTATGGATATATCTTATAACACTCTAGGTAAACGTAACAGGTGCAGAAAACTATAAGGATAACTACAAATGGAGGTAATTTGAAAAATAATCAACTGTGAAAGTATACTATGAGGGGTTAAATTGGATGAATCTCAGGCAATCATGACTTAACACTATTGTGTAGCTTTTTTGTTTTTGTGTTTTGTTTTTTTTTTAAGATTTATTGTTTGTGAGAAGGTTAGAGAGAGAGTGAGAGAGAGAAAGAGAGAGAGAGAGAGAGAGAGAAGGAGGAGGGCCCAGAGCAATCTCCATAGTTGTACATCATTAGTTTTGACATAGTTTGATTCCACACAGGTGGATGCGGGGCCATGTGGGGCGGGAACCAAACTGGGGAGCTTCCCACATGGGAGGCGAGAACCTTCACTGCCATCCTGACAGTTACTACCGGTACTTGTGCCACAGTTCAGCATATGAGTTTGCATGGTCTGGGGCCAGGAATCGAACCCTGGACCTCATGGTTGTGAGGCAAATGCTCAACCTCTGAGCTGTCCTGGCATCCCTTGTTGTTGTTGTTGTTGCTTTGGTGGGCATGAGAAAGATAGGACAATTAATTTCCTCCCTCCGTGTTCTGAACTCCCAATCACTGCAGAGTGTCAGCTGCAGCTACAAGGAGTGATGTAAAAATTTAAACACGCAGAACCATACTCATGGACTCCGTAAGAATGTCTCATGCTTTAAGGTAGAATGTGTACATCATATCACTTAATAAATGGAGTCTTTTCTGGATATTAGTATATTTTAGATTTCATCTCATTATTAAGATCCAGTTTAGAGGGAAAAAACAGCAGCAACCAACCAAACAAAAAACTCTTCAGGGACAATATATATTCATCTCTACTCAGCATTTGTTAACTAGTAAACAAATACTGTGATGAATAGATCCATTCACATATAGTCAAATGGACTATTCATAGTTGCTATGGGATTTCTCTAGTTAACATGTAACAAGAACAATGACATAGCATATATTTCCCCTAAGTTTTAAATGTATAGTAATGAAACACGCCTTTATTTAGTACCAAGATACTAGGCTACCAGGTGACACAAAAGAAACAGGTAAAAAGATAAGAGAAAGCACTGTCATTATTCAGTGAACTTTTTTTTAATGGCATGATAAAAAAAATGGTTGGAAATATTGTGTCTTTGCACTGTCTTTTTAGAGCCTCTTCTCTGTGGTAAGAGAATCTCTCCAACATTTTATTATAAAATTTTACAAACATACAGAAAAACTGCAAAGTTGTGAATTGCCATATATTACAACCACCTTTCCTAGACCCTATAAGTAACATTTTACTGTTCTTGCTTGGTCATATATACTATGTCCAACTATCCATTCCTCTATTTATCTATCAATCCATCTTATGATGTTGATGCATTTCAAAGTATTGTAGACATCAAGTATACTTTACCCCTAAGAATATGCTTGCTGACGTGTTTAACTAGAATTCAATATTTGTTTATACTGCTTTAAGTAGAATTTATATATGATGAAGACAGAATTTTGAAAAGCAACACTGTTACTTCTTATGAGTCATTCACTATTTCTTTAACATGGTGAGTGGTTGGGTGCCAACCCTCATGTTTCTATGTTTTAACTTGGAAGTCCAAATCCCACATTTATGCTAGAGGGAAGCAAGCCCAGATAAGCCTTCACCCACAGAGCAGGGGACCACTGGTAACTCAGTGTCAGTACTGGAATGGAGGAGGTGTCATGGTATACATTAATTCCCCAGTCTCTTCGCACTCTTGAACCAGCTTCCCTTTCTTTCCCTTGCAGGCTCATGAAAAGTTATCCCATTTGCCTTTGAACAATCTCTAGCTATTCTCCTACTTGGGTTCTTGTCTGCCTCGCAATTTGCCTTTCCTCCCCTACTTTGCCCAATCCGCTTTCTCTTCTCCACTTCCTCCCAGCTCCTTTTTTTTTTTTTCCCTCAGAGCAATGGAACAAATTCTTTACTTTTCAAGTCATACCACTATATGCCATTTAGGGCCATAGTAGGGGGGAGCAAAACATAGGGATTTAAAGCATCACAAAAGGTCTTAGAGGGTTTCGTTTCTCTGGGTCTTAATAAAAACATAAGTGAGTTCAGGATTGCCCTCTCAAGACCTCTCCATGAATTCATCTGTTGGATCCAGTCTTGTGGACGAGATTTACCCATTCTTTCTTAACTAAACCCTAGATCAAGCTTCTCTAAGACTTGTATTGATGTAGCCCCTGGGAATGAGGATATTCTCCATACATCCAAAATCTGCTACCTTTTGTAGACTACAGTCCCCAGTCACTAGCGCTGGTCCATTGCAAATCTATCCATTAGTAGCCCAAAGCCTGCCCTTTAAGTTATGCCCCTGGCCCTGACCCCCAGGGTGAGGACAGTCTCAAAGCTTTCTTTCCTCAGGCTGTGGTCCCTGTGCACATGGTAATGTCTTTCTAGGTGACTTCTCCTTCAGGCCACCTTTTTCAGTCAGTTCAGTATGCCTTGAACTGCCCTTAGATATTAAAGATATCATTACATAGTTATGGCTAGGACTCGCTTTGGCTAGAATCCCACCAATCTGAATATTTTTATAAAGCACGAATTGGTTACAACAGTCTGACTAAGAGTTGTGGCTCTACAGGAAGATAAATCTGGATTGTTATCTGTGTGGCCACTTAATTAACTCATTACTCCAGGTGAAGTTACTGAGTCATTTGAAGCTTCACTTCTTCCAGGGTTGCTGGCTTAAATTACATGTATATGTGTTATATAATATATAATTATCTAAAAATAAGATGTATATGTTATATAATCTATAATTATATGATATTCTATTAGGTATATGAAGTGAATTTAACACAGTCCCTGGCACCTACTTGGTACACACTGTACATTAGTCTAGTGTCATCAGCATCATACCAACAGAAGGTGCCACTACCCTAGAACTCAACTGGCTTTCCATCAGCCGGGGCCATATAATAGATCCTAGCAAAGTACCCTCTTTTCCTATGTCCAAATTTGCTTATCTGAATGGACCTCCCATTAAGTTCTCCCCCCTTTTTTAAGGTCTATAAATACCCTCAGCTTTCAGCTCAGTGGAGCAGAAACACTCAAGAGAACACAATGAACACAGCTTTCTGATGTGAGTGCTCCAGGTTTTTCTTTGGTGTCCCCCACGAGACTACCCTCCTTCTTTCAGAATTCTATATTACAAAAGCAAATTGTGGAACATGTACAAACCCGAGTTCCATTTTATTTAAACAAAAGAGGAGGTACAGGGTCTATCCCTCTAGGAGGGCCAAAGAGTAGCATCATGGAAGATTAATTTTCCATCACATCACCTCCTAACCCTTTCCATCCCAAAGAACATAGATGACTGAGGATCTAACAGAGAATTGCAGCTTTCAGAACCAACTGGAAGGGCCTCTGCCTTGGGCCCCTCATTTTTGAGAGTTTCAGATGGCTCTGTACTGCCTCTCCACTGTCATTCCTGTCACAGCCCTCCTCATGGGACAAGAAGTCAACAGGTTGAGGGGCTCCATCCACCCAGAGCCTGTGCTTCCCTCTGCTTCTAGAATATGCTCCCTGCATCCAGACCTGGGAGTCCTGTATGCCCACACACACATGATCTGCACGGCTGCAGGTGCACTGTGCCCCAGTGTAGGTGCTCCTAGGCCTGAGAGGTGAGCAGAGTTAGCTGCTGGGGAGCTGCCTCAAGTGAGCTGGAGTAGCCATGTGTGTGGGAGAAGCCATCTGAATGCATGACAGTGCCAGAAGTGGCAGAGGAAGGAGTTAGTCAGAGGCTACTACTGACCATACTACTGCCACATTCTGGCAATGAGCAGGGGAGAATCTCAAGTTCAAGTCAGGTTTTAGGAAAGTATATCTGTCAAGGTAAGAGAGTACAATTTATTGGATGAACAGCTTGTTGGCATAATGTGTACCTTTTATGTATGCAGAAATACGGTACAGAGGTCACCATTTGTAGCCTTGCCAAGGCCCTTTTAATAATAGGCCTTTTAATAATAGCTTTCGGAGGTCTCAATTCTCCAGAAACCTAATTGGTTGGTCATTGTTACATTCACGGGCCAGTAAATCTTTATTTACCATTAGTACAGTACAAGGAAGAAGGGTAGTTACTCAGTAAAATGTAGGAAGCCTATTCTCTAATTGAGATTGCTAAGCCAAATATTTTCTTAAAGCTCATAAATTCTAAAAATTTGAAATTTCCATTTTGTATTTTTGTATAGAAATTCTATATGTAAAAAGTGAAAGTGTAAGTAGATCTCTCTCTCTCTCTCTCTCTCTCTCTCTCTCTCTCTCTCTCTCTCTCTCTCTC
>PVKE010018134.1:0-29926 GCA_004027555.1 Craseonycteris thonglongyai
GTGCATAGTTATTTCTATTTTACTTTTTGACAGATAGAGAGAGAGATAGAGACAGAGACAGTTAGAGAACCAAACTGTGGGAACTCCCCAGTTCAGCACGTGGGTCCTGCCTGGGCCGGAGCCGGGATTCGATCCTCGGTCCTCATGGCCTCAAAGCGAGCGCTCAACCCGCTGAGCCGTCCCGGCTTTCCCCCCATTTCATTCTGAACATTAAATAAGCATCTCCCAACTTTTGGAATTAAAAAAAATTGTACAATCTACGTACCCGAAACAATGAAAAATGGGTTCAAAAGTAAATTTCTATCAGCAGTTTCAAGAAATAGCTTTCATCATGATTTTTTCTTTAGCTACCTGAACAACCAAAAAGTCTCAGTGCAAATGACTCAAAATATAACTCACCCAGAACTAAGTAAGTCAAAATTGACAGAGCAGTATGTGCCACTTGATAAAGTCTGGTGGTTTCCTAATGGTGACTGATTTAGTCTTAGTTTCATTATAGCAAACCAGTTAAATTCTTTCCTTTTCAGCATCTGCCTAATAATGAATATACGATAGCCCATGTTAAAAAAATATATATACACACTCACTCACACACACACACACACACACACACACATCTGGGGCTAAACATACCATTTAAAAGTTAATTTGAAATGCTCTCTATAGACTTCTGTGTATCTATTTTTAAACTATTAAGCTTCCTGTAAAATGTGCACATTAGTAGGAAACTGTAGTAACAGTTCCAAGTAGCAGGAAGGACCACTAAGGGGCGTTCTTGCTCAGAGGCTGCAGATGCCTAAAGGCCACAGGACTCAGAATCTGGCCCTACACACAGTTGGGAGAGTTGTATAGATCCATGTACAACCAACATACTTTTTAAAATGAATAATAAAAAATTCTCCCACATAACAGATTCTTAGTTTCCTTACCTACATTTTCTTGTGTTTCTGTATTTAATTAATGGACTAAGCTGATTCACAACACAAGTTGTATATTAACGTAATTTGAAAATGTGTGAGCCTCCAACAAAAAAATGCCATCTGAGAAGTGGAAGGATGAGGATTTTCTAGTTTTTAAACACAATGGAATAATCTGTCCCCTATCCATTACTTTGAATACCTTTTTCTTTATGACTTAAGTTGATCCTTTCATAGAAAAATCACAGTAAAAGTATATCCTACATTGAATGTAAATAAAGCAAACCAAAGGTTAGCTTGTAAAGAAAGGCACAGAATACACAATTCAGAGTACTAAATTCTTCTTCCTAATAAATTATTTTAGTTCACATTAAAAATATTTCACTTGAGGGGAAGCTGGGATGGCTGTGGGTTAGGCGCTCACTTTGCAGCGCCGGGGACCGAGGATCAAATCCCAGCCCCGGCCCATGCGGACCCATATGCTGAACTGGGAGCTCCCCTAGTTCAGTTCTCTCTCTGTCTCTGTATCTCTCTCTCTCTCTCCCCTCTGTCAAAATAAAAAATAAATAAATAAATAAATATTTTTAAAATGTTCTCTTTTAAAAAAAAAAAAAAAAAATTTTCACTTGGGGAAGCCAGGATGGCTCAGTGGGTTAAGCGCTCACTTTGCAGCGCCAGGGACCATGGATCGAATCCCGGCCCCGGCCCCAGCCCGTGTGAACCCACATGTGCTCCCCCAGTTCAGTTCTCTCTGTCTCTGTATCTCTGTGTATCTCTCTCTCTCTCTCTGTCAAAACCAATTTTTAAAAATAAATAAAATACCAATGAACAAAAAAAAATGTTTAAAAAAAAAATGTCATTTATCTGAAATTAAAAGGTTCAGTAATATAAATCTATAACTTCTCTAACTTACGAAAACAAAATTCATTTGTGTAAGGAACATGAACATGTTAAGTGAGGATGGAAGACCAACGTTCTATCCCAAAGATGCTTCTCTTGGAGTACTATGGGCATTCAGAATACGCAGTTCTAACACTGCACTGTCTGACACAGTGGGCAGCCATAAGCCACATGTGCACAATTGAAATGCAACTCCTAGGTCTCACAAGCCACATTCAAGTGCTCAATAGACACATGTAGCCAGTGTCTCCTACTGGACAGCACAAAGAGAACATTTCCATCCCCAAAGAAAGGTCTCCTAGGCAGCACTGATCTGAAGGCAAAGCAGGGTGCCAACCTTGGGGTGGTCCCAGAGTTTATCATGACACATTAATTTGCCCCTATGTTGAAAAAATTTCAGTCATCAAACTGTATCATGATGTTCCCAGCAGAAATGGAGGCAAGTGTGTAGTACATGCATATATGCACACACATGCTTGCTCAAACACACATGCACACATGCCCCCACCCTCCCCTCCACACATACATGCTTGCGCACACACCCATGCATGTACACACACCAGCCATGTGGCATGTACACAACACACACACATGGACACAGGCTTGTGCACACACCGGAGCCTGCCTTCTGTAACTACAGCACCAAAGGACAAAATGACTTTGTAATTTGGAAAATATATATATGAGAATGAAGCAACATTAAATTAGACATCCATCTGAAACCTATCAAATTAGTAACAAGAATTGGGACAATACATAAATGGGTATAATCTTCTGTATAACAATGCAGTCGTTTTGTGATATATCACAAATGTAAATGTACCTATCCTTAAAATTTAAGAATTCCAGGGGAAGCCGGGATGGCTCAGTGGGTTAAGCACTCACTTTGCAGCGCCGGGGACCAAGGATCGAATCCCGGCCCCGGCCCGTGCGGAACCATATGCTGAACTGGGGAGCGCACCCAGTTCAGTTCTCTCTGTCTCTGTATCTCTCTCAAAAAATTAATAAATAAAGAAAGAAAGAAACAAACAAACAAACAATCAATAAAATAAATCTTTAAAAAAAAAAAAAGAATTCCAAATCAAAAAACTTATGAAGGTGATCAGAATTGCATAGATACAGTAGATGTAAAATTTATTTTGTTTTTTTAACCCATTTGCCATTTAGAAAATAAAAGTATAGCTGGTTGCTGTGCTCATTTAATTTTACATAAACATGCTCTTTGAGGCTAAAGCAAATCTGACTGGTTTTCAATGTGAAAATAAAATATAAAAACCATTCTTGGAGTTATTTCTAAACACAGGTTGTGAGTGATCCTAATGTAAACAGAAATGCATATGATGATCAGTATTTAATAATTTTTTTTCACGTGTAGGAATGGTACATTTTCTAGAATTTGAAATCCATGAGTTATCTTGGGGTAAACACAACCACAAGAGCTGCTGGAGAGTATTCTTGGTAAATGGAGTACAAACTACAATTTACTCTATTGTGTTTTAAAGATATATCCTTTAGGTAAACAAAATCTCAAAGGTAATAATCACTTAAAATGGAAGGTTTTCTCTTTTTCGCCCCTGGAAAACTTTGGGCTATTTCCAGAATATAAAACTCAAATTCATCTAAGTAAAACAAAACATAAACTTTAGTTTTGTGCAGAAATAAAGTATAAGGAGAGTGTGGCCTGACTCTGGACACAGTAGCAGAATGTCCCGTCTAGCAGGTGTCAGTGCAGGGTCACTGGTCAGACAGGACATTGGAAACAAGGTGGCACAAAGTCTGGGACACTGTGACGCATAGGAGAGTGGGGAGCTGCAGAACAGAAGCAATCTGGCTCCACCAGCAAAGTACGTATAGCGGGGTAAAGGGCACCAGCACAGAAAAAAGTGGGCAAGAGCAGGGTAGTGCTCTGCAGACTTTTACCGACTGTGTGAAAGTATTTCTACGAACTTCATTAATTGTTCTTTTACCATCTTCTAAATTACTTGAATTTTTTACGGCAAACCTAAAAAAATATTTTTAATCCCTTTTTTCTTTTAACTAATGAGTGGTCTCAGCAACAAGAATGGAACAGATCATTAAGCAAATTTTCTTCAAAAGACTACTTTTCAATAACAATCTCCTGTATCTGTAAAATAATAGTTTATTTTTTAGAAGGGCAAACATTCCAAAAAAATATCCTCAGAGTTGTGAGATTCTTGAGATTTATAATGAAAACTGATAAAATTATTTTAAATGGAAAAAATTCCTATCATTGCTCTCTGAAAATATTTTAGTGGTCAGATATCTGACTGATAACGAGGTGAGACATAACCTAGTCTCAGTGACTTTTCTTAAATGAATCCTTGTTTGTGCTTTTATTATTTTTCAAATTTATTTTTAATTAGGGCTGAGCTTTTTCAATGCTGTAAGGGACAGAGATTACTTAAAAATGAAAGTCTTCTAATAGATACAAGATATCAGAAATATTTCAATCTTCAATTTTAGGCAGTGATGGTTAGCTTCCATCTTGATACAGATGTACTGAAGTCCGACTCTGGGCATCTTATCTTCAAAATCCCTCATTAGTCTTATTAGTTTTATCTAATTGATCTATATTCTTTCCAAACATTACAGAAAAAAACACACAAAAAAAACCCAATCACGCTGGTTTCAGTCTGTCAGTTCTTTCAGTCCACAAGTATTTAAATCTGGTCAGTCACTCTCATGTTAAATTATAAAAAATGGCTTTACTTGAAGTTTTGACACTTTAGGAAAAAAACCCAGAAACTTTTACCTCAAAGGTATTTAAAATTCCATTCAAATTTCAAAGTTATTATTACCTCTTTCCCCAGGAAGGTAACTGTTAGCACTAATTTTTTTTTTGAAAATAAAACTTAAAAAGAATAGAATATAACAGAAAAAAACTATTTCTTTAGAAGTTTTAAAGCTCAAGATAAAATTACCTATACCCAACCCAAACATAAGTCTTTTTGAGCCTAACCAAATAGTTCACAGTCTATGAAACAAATGCGTAACAATGTTTTTACTGACTCAGAGCATCATTTCAGTAAGCCTAATTATATCACAATGTTAGAATATCCAGGCTGACAAAAAATAAATCACAGGCAAGAAAAGAAAAACTGGAAAGGGTAAGCTAAGTTCCACTTTGGTTATCATGTTTCTGTAAGCCAATAAAACATCTGAAATTTAAAAAAAATTATCTAATCAGTAAAGGGTAGAGCAAACACACGAATAAAATGGAATTCGACAATTTGATGGTAAATTCTAGTAGAGGAAGTGTCACACATTTTCTTCAGGAGTATAGGCTGTTCAATTTCCATTCCTCAGGTAAAGAACATGAAACACTCACAGTAAAGTTAACATATCCTCAAAAACCTCAGTGTTTTTGTTTAAATTCTTTACTATGAAAATATTAAATAGCTATAGCAAGGGGATGCTGCGATACATTGAGCGCTTGCCTGATAATCAGGTGGTCCAGAGTGAAAGCCCTGGCCCTGGCCGTGCAAGCCCGTATGTGGCTGAACTATGGCGCAACTTGCAGCTGCCAGGATGGCATGGCAGCAAAGTTCTCGCCTCCCATGCAGGAGACCCCCAGTCTGGTTCCCGCCCCATGTGGCCCCACATCCACCTGTGTGGAATGAAATCATGTCACAACTAACGATGCACAACTATGGAGACTGCTCTGGGCCCTCCCCTCTCCTCTCTCTGTCGCTCTCCTCTCAAACAATAAATCTTTAAAAAAAGGCTATGGCAAAAAAACACTGGTTTATGTCCAGAATTGTATTTCCTAGTTCCTGAGTCCACATTATTTGATCAGCCACCCCACCTCTTTTATATAATACCTTAATGCTTTTGATCTTATCTCATTAATTCTTTATTTCCTCTAGTGTCAACTCTTATCAGAAAACAGTAGACATACATTTGCTTTTACAAGGGCTGTGTGGAAAAAATCCAGTAACAGTTACATGGCTGGATACCTTCTGGACAGCCCTCGTACAATGCACAACAAAAACCCATGAGAATAAAATGTGAATATTAATGCAGTTTCCACATCATCATTTAAAAAAAAATTTTGTGGACATAAATCCTTACAGATCTCAAAGAGGTCTACATCTTGAGGCTTGGTACTAATATGTTTAGACCTAGGGATTTATCATTACTTCTTATTATAAGTCACCATTCTACTTTACTTTTCTTTTTAATGCTACCGCACTGTCTCCCACATGTACAGTATGCTGGCCAAATGATATACACTTAGGTAGTACAATGTAAAATGATGTACACTTAGGTAGTACAAAGCCATAGGTACTAAGAGAAGGTTAGAATGTACACTGCCATTTTGCTTATCAAGCTGACAAATGTTTGGCTGATATCAAAGATAAAAAATATGAAGACATAACTTTTTTTGGAGGAATAAGTAAATATTAAGTTACTTTAGTATTACAAAACATATTAACAAATTAAACTCATGAGTAATCTGCATAATTTGCATGGTTCCATACTAGTACCTTAATAAGTACAAAAATAACAGAAGTTTTAGTCAAATAACTCCTTGCTAATCACCATCGAAGTCATATGTAATGTGGTATTTAGGTATCACACATGCACGCACGCACACCACATTCTGCAACAAGCACAGTCATGTATATTTTTCAGTGGGAAAATAATATAAATAAAAATAACTGTGAAAAGTGCCTATTTACCTATCAGCCTATTTCATTTTGCTTTAAATAAAAATTCTTTATATACAATTGTCCATCCCTCCACCCTCCAAATAAATACAGTCAAGAAAGAAACTAACCCATGATATGACAAAAAATAAAGGCAACATCACAATCACATAGATATAAATGGGAAGTAGATACAGAACATCTCCAACAATGTGCCTTTATATTGTGTTTTCTGAGTAGCAGAGGTAGACACATTGAACAGACCTTGGTATGGGAGAGGATTTGATTCCCAAGGCTATTCATTAAAGAAATCACACAATCCAGAAGCAAGTGTATTTTTACGTGATTACAACTTTCTAAAATCCACACCCTGAATATGTCATGTGTTCTGTGATACCCATTTGTGTGTGCTCTATGTTCATTTACCATCATTTCAGCAGACAACCCCCACCCTCCAGAACTTAATCCATCAACCTGGCATGACCACCTGCCATATCTTTGTGCAGCTAGTGTTAATGAATTCCAACCCTCTGACCAGCACATTAAAGCTCAGATAGGTACTCACCCTGCAAACTGGGCACTGCCAGTGACTACTGCTGTCTCTAAGCCTGTACTCATCAGACAAACACTTGGAATGATACACACGAAAACACAGGTCACATATCAACACCTCTCCAGGCAAATGGCATTCAAAACAATACCAGTCATGATTTTCTGTTTCCCAGTCCTACAAAAAATACAAAATAATTTTGTATGACATTTTGTCAATATCTGCAATGACTAAGAACAAAATTGAAACTAAAGTCCATCAGAAGTTAGGCATTATAAACAATTTCAGACATTTACTGTATTAAAACAAGAGGAAAAATATATCTAGAAATTTGCTTCTTTAAATTTTAAATTCTTTCCTAAACAGTTAATATTCAAAATATCTTAAGGTGAGATCTGATAGCAAAACCAGTCCAAAATGACGGAAGTCCAAAGCCAATCCCAGTTCTAACATTCTTCCATTTAAAAAAATATAATCTATGAAATAAGTTTTTCAGTGAACTGAATGTCCCAAACAAACATCTATAGCTTAGTATTCCAAATAAACCTCTGCTTTGTTCTGCTTTTTAAAAAAATATAGTAAGTACTTTATTAGCACACTGTGGGAACAGAAAAAATAGTAATAAATGGTGATGCTCACTAGTCTTATCTTCTCATCCATGGTATTGGATGCTTTATTGAAAATAACCATTAATCAGAATGTCCATGTTGTGATAGGTTGTCAAATTTTCAGGGTCTGTTGAATTTGGAAAAATAAATTGAAAATGTGAAACTAAAGGTTTAATCACATTCTCCAAAGGACATTGCCATAAAAAAACAAAAAAGAAGTTGGCTCATTTTCTTACTGGCACTACTCCTGGAAATAAAAGAACATAACTGCAGGTATACAGGTTTTCTTCAATGCTTCCTTTCATTACACTCTTTTTTGTACAGCCAATACCATTTAAACGTAGCAAGATGTTATAAGTTCTCTGAATTTAGAATTCATTCTTCATGAATATCACTCTTGTCAAAAAATACTCGTGTTGAGAGTGATGAATTAATTTTCAGTTTTTCTTTGTAGATATGGTAACTAAATGAACAAGGGTTTTTAACCCACATTTAGTGTAATCAAGGCCACTTCCAATGGAGGTCCTGAAACTCTAAACTTGGGCTCTGAGAGCATTTTTCTTTTCTGTTAGTCACTGTCTACGCGGTTTCTAAATTCAGCAGCTGTCCTGTTTTCTCTTATGTTGGTAATTCTCCCAATAAATGGTTTCAACACAGCACTTGCTTAGCAAGAGGATATCCCAGGCTCAACTGCATCCATTACTACTGCTGGACCATGTGACAGGGCCATTACCCACTCCTTCAAAAGGGAAGACAGTCACTAATGTTCCAAAATTCACATCTTCCAACCCACATTCAGTCATGGTTCGAACACATTAGTAAATTCAGCAAAAGTGTAAACTTTTTGGTTTGCTCTTTATTAAGAAATTAGTGGTCTTTATTGATCAAAACAATAAAGGGGAAAAAATCCATTCTTGAGATTTGCTGCAGCTACACACACAGTCCAGAAAAATCCAGCCATAAATACCTGTATTTTTCATATTACATGGCTGGATACATTCCAAACAGTGTGAGAGACAGAGAATGTGTGTGTATGTGTGTGCGTGCAGGCGTGTGTGTGCGCGTGCAGGCGTGTGCATGCACACAATGGGCTGTTCAGAAAAAAATCCAGCCATTGTCAATATAACTTGTGCATGTGTGTGTCAGCTATTCAGAAAAAAATCCAACCACTGTCAATATATCAAAAATGCTTACAATGGCTGGATACTTTCCAGACAGCCCTGGTAAACATACTCTGTAAACATAAGTTGGAGGAGTAATTTCAGTAAGACTGTTTAAAAAATCACAAAATATTGATCTGACATAAAACCCCAACCTGTACATGGTAGGAAAAACTCCCCCTCACAAAGGCTGGCACAATGGCACCAGAGACAGCACCTGTGGCACTTGCTGCACTAACACTACAGTATGTGTACCCACTTCACAAAGTTCATGTAAGCTGCACTTTACCCAGTCTAACCTTGGCACCAAAAACCGTTGATAAATTACATTTCAATGAAGATATTTTGTTCTCTTCTTAATTTACAGAAACTCTTTCCAAGTTTAAAACAAAGTATTTGAGAATATGTTTCCTCATAGCTATTCAGAAACAACTTAAAAAATTTAGTAACTTATATGTGACTCATTATCAACAAAAGAAACTACTAGGCTTCACCATTTAAACTGATGTTAATCCATCTTTCTATAATTCTTAAAAGTTGATAGTTTCTAGGTTAACTAAGAAAAGGAAGCAAATATAATTCTGGTGCAGTTTCGGCCTCTCCATGTTACTTCCTTCCTCTTCCTACCCCATCCTCCCATCCACTCATAAAATGAAGATGGAAATAGATCTTTCTTCAATGAAGGGTTTAATAATTGACCTAGTTTTTCATAGCAATCATAGGAATTAAAGTATAAGTCAAATGAAGCAAAACAGAGAAATATTGGATGCATGTATATGTAATGGCATAAAATTAACTCCATTATCTGACATAAGAGAAAGCAGGCATGGGCTGGGAATGTACATGATGTTCATTCTTTTAACCATAGCAATAGCTGCTTATGATATACAAAATACGCAAAAGTCAAGTTCAAAAGTTATTGGATTCTGAACCCAGGACACATTCTTCTGAGGTATAAATGATATAACCATGTTTATACTACCAGAATTGCCTACAATTTGTCTTATTATACAGTTGCTTTGACTAATACTCAATGCATGCACAAAAGCTAATAAGCCTGCACTTTCACTGGATTTCACCAGTTGTCAGTCACTGCTCTGACACACCTGACCAACAGCATTGCATGTGAATCGTACTTCGATACTTCAAGGAAGTTTTAAAATGCAAACCTACTAGCACAAAATTTTAAACTAGAAGCAATGTAAACACAATATGGTTTTAAATGAACTCTAAAAAGAGTTAACTAAGCTAGCCTAAAGAAATATAGAAATATAATACAAAAATAAAAAAGAGGATTAAAGTAAAATAACATAGTGCAAAATTAGTTCACCTTGTTTGGGGTTGCTGTCCTGGAGAAAGGCTGCATACTGTAGGCCTTTCAAAATAAAAACAAAATAATCTTGGTCTCTCTACTATAACTTTGCTCAACATTAGGCAATACACAGAACGACAGGGATTTCATACATGGTCAAACTATTTTCTATACGAGTATGACTTGTATTATTTTACAGATGATATCAACTGATTGGTAATCTATGAATGTGTTCATCATGAATGAACGCAAACTCAAGAGTCATCATTAGTTTAAAAGGAAACTTCTGACACTAACACAAAAGCTACAAAAGGACAAAGAGAATATCTCTCTCTAGGAAGTCATGTGCCATGAAACCTATCATGACATTAGGAAAATTTTTAGGAAAACATTTTAACAGTAAATTTGGTGTCATCATAAATGGGCTTAAGGCCATGAATGTATGTCTTCTTGATCTGAAATTGGTTCAATCTGGAATTATTTTTTTATAATCAGGAGTGATGAATGTGAACATGGTAAACTCAATACTTCACCACTGTATGAAATTGACACAGGCTGTCTTTAAAACCTACTAGAAGCCATTACACCGTTTAGAAGCAAACGGCTGTCCTACGTCTCTGTCACCATTTACAGCATGTGGTTAAGACCGGAGCCAGACTGGCTGAAATCCCAGCTCCGGCACTCACCGGTTGGGTCATTTAGGGCCGAGTACTCAGTGCCTCTGGATATCATTTTCTATCTATAAGATGAACAAAACAATGCCTAGTTTACAGGGTTTTTGAAAGGATCAACTGAGTTACTTTGCGAAGTGTTAGCTGATGTTAAGATAATCTCTTTGCCACAGTGCACAAAACAGGAATCAAAAGGTCACAAAATGATGTGGCACTTGTCATTAGACACGTACAAATTTCTTCTCCAGAACTTCAAGATCAATATGAACACTGACTCTCACAACATTCCTATAAGCTAGAAGGAGTAAGAAATATTGTTAAGTCAATTTAGAGATAACAATGTGGGACCAGGGGCGCCAACATGGGAGAACTGTCTGTCTAGAAGGGCCTCCTAAACTAATCCACCCTCATACTATTCAAGAGATTCTAACTTTTAAAATAATTCCCTATTTATATGTAATGAACAGATAAATCTTACATTATCAAATACGTGTTTGATATGGCATTTCAACATAGATACAATGTAAAATTAATTCTCTACAATTAAGGTTTAATTTAATGGTTAATAGATTCAATTAACCACTGAGGTTAAGAATTTGCTGATTAAATATTTTCAGAAAATTAAAAAAATTTTTGAATCACAATATTGCAACACTGCTTAGTGAAACAGTAAAATTTAGACAGGAGAAAAAAAGCACGCACGCGCACACACACTCAATATTAAGCAGAAAAGAGTATAACAGAATAGCATAACCCAAAACATTCCACTGAGTAAAGTGGAAATTCTTTACCAAAGCAACAATTTCTATGTATAAGTACATTACAGTTTGAATACACATAGGACCACAATATAACTAGTTTCTAATTAATAATCACCAATATTTAATACTTTACTTAGCAAATAAAAAATTATTCATATTTTTGTACCTGAGAAAGATAATGGACCTCTGGAAGAAATGTGTAGTTCTGCACATAATTAACATAAATATAATAAAATATATTTCACTTAAAAAAAAAAGGTATCCAAGGGGCAGGAAGTTAATACTCAGGGTACTAAAAACATGATTGACTAATTTCTAACAATTGTAATTACAAGGAAAACGCACAGACCTAACCCTGAATAAGTTCTTACTTTACTATGCTGTCTTTATGAAGTGGGCTGGCAGAGTCAAGCTGTTTGTGGTGTGATTTCTGGAGATTAAGACATAAACACAATCCCACCTCTTATCTAAAGGATGTGAGCTTAGCTATCATAACCTTCAACAGCTCTAGGAACCATAGCTTCTTTTACATTGGTCATTTTGAATCAGGATAAAAGGATGATGAGAGAGAAAGTTGTCTATGTTGGCCATGTGTGAGTTAAGACTAAATCCATTTATCCCCAAAATTACATGTTAATCTCTTGAAGAAACCACACTATATATTTTTTCATTAGTCATGCTTCTTAAAAGGTGTCAAAACGTTAAATAAAAAAAAAAGCAAAAATACAGATTCATTCCACCTTTTCATTTAGGCCTACTTTAGAAGCAGCATGAGGTCCTGCTTATTGGTGAGACAACCTTGACCATCCCAAAAGCAAATACTCGAGATAAAGCAGGGCCTAGAGCCAAGACCCAAGTTTATGTTTGCAGGTGCTCTTGAATTGAAGAAACCAAACTGGTAGGATTCTAACTGAAAATGCAAGCTGTGGTTCCTACATGAGTCAGTATCTTTCAACTGGCATTAAGAATGAAAGAAAAAATGAGACCCCCTCAGTCCCAGATTTGACAGGTGAGTAGAGAAGAGTAGTAATTTCATAGAAAATGTGATGTTTTAAGTACTTTTAAGTCATTGTCTACAATGGTGACCAAATTATTTAATATCAGATCAAAAGCATCTGTCAAATAGAATAGAGTTATAACTTTGTGCCAGAGACAATGAATAAAGTTGGAAGTCACCAAATATTAACTGCCTCAATATCAAAACACATATTTGAAATGTCTTATCTGCAAATGATCCATAAATCATGGTTACCTGAAAAACTATATTATATTAAATACTTCTATAAGACTGTCCTCAGGAAGCCAGGATGGTTCAGTGGGTTAAGCGCTCACTTTGCAGCCCCAGGGACCTAGGATCGAATCCTGGCCCCAGCCTGTGCAGATCCATCCGTATGCTGAACTAGGGAGTGCCCCCAGTCTGGTTCTCACTGGGGTGAGACCCCAGCCCACTTCCTGCCCTGTGCAGCCCTGCACCCACCTATGGAATGAAACTGTGGAAAAACCAATGATGTGCAACTATGGAGACTGTTCTGCCCCGCCCCCTCTCTTTATCTCTGTATCTCTGTCAAAAACAATAAAAATAAATCTTAAAAAAAAACGACTGTCCTATCTTTAGTGAGCACCTTATAAATTAAGAAATTAACTCACAAGAAAATAAAGTGTGTTTATTATAAAGGGAACTACTAAATACCAAACTTAGATGAAGGCAGCAAATCATAAAATTCTGTCCAGGAAATGTATTTAGAATAAAGGACATGAAATACTGTGATCAAATGTGGATTAAACGTAGACATTCATGTGTATTTCTTTAGAGAACACAGATGAAGCAATATGAGAACATGTATAATTCTTTTTTTTTAAATCAAAAGATAGGGGAAGCTGGGATGGCTCAGTGGGTTGGGCGCTCACTTTGCAGCACTGGGGACCAGGGATCGATACCCAGCCCCGGCCCGTGCAGAACCTTATGCTGAACTGGGAGCTCCCCCAGTTCAGTTCTCTCTCTGTCTCTGTCAAAAATAAATAAATAAATAAATAAATGAGTTTAAAAAAAAAAAAACAACTATAAAAAAAAAAAAAAAATCAAAAGATAAAAGCCTTAATATAACAAAACACTGAATGGTCAGACATCACAAAGTTTTATTCTGTGCCCTGGTCTATTGGCCTTTTACCACTATAATTTCAAAAGCTATGAAAACCATGTCTAAGAGATTTGTATTCTATGAATATTAATGACATACAGATATGGAAGTTTTAGATGACCATAGAAAATTTACAAGAGTTTCCCATCTTCAGCAATCTTGTTATTTTAAAAATTGGTTGGGAGATGACGGGATAGTTCAACAGGCTGAGTACTTGCCCTGCAACTGGGAGGTTTGGGAATTGAATCCCAATCCCAGCCCATGCAAACCCATATGCTGAACTGTGGAACAACTGGTAACTGCCAAGATGGCGGGGAAGGTTCTTACCTCCCATGTGGGAGGTCCCCAGTTCGGTTCCTGCCCCACGTAGCCCAACATCCACCTGTGTGGAATGAAACTATGTCATAATAATGTACCATTCTGAAGACTGCTCTGGGCCCTCCCCTCTTCTCTCTCTCACACCTTCTCTCAAGCAATAAAATAACTCTTTGAAAAAAAATGCATTTTTTTTTCAACTGAATCAAATTTTAAAAAAAATAAGCATTAGAAAAGAAGGTAGTAGGGAAAGCCAGGATGGCTCAGCGGGTTAAGCGCTCGCTTTGAAGCCTGGAGGACCGAGGATCGAATCCCGGCTCCAGCCCAGGTGGACCCACATGCTGACCAGGTGGACCCACATGCTGAACTGGGGTGTGCTTCCCAAATGCGGTGAGGCCCCCAGTTCAGTTCAATAAATAAATAAATAAATAAATAGAAAAAAGAAAAAGAAAAAAAGGTGGAATAAAAATGTGACACCAACAAACTCTTTCTTTGCTCAGCTAGAGCTGAGTAGCATTAAGAAAACTACACTCTTTCTTGCCTACTTTATCCTTCTCACCATAATAGTGAAGGCGAAGATGAGGAAGAGCCCAGCCTACTTGCTAACACAAAGTATCTCAGATATAACTTGTGGGACTTATCAAGAGAAATCAACTTTCTCCCACACTTCTGAGCTACTGCGCAGTATTTTTAGAGGCTACAGATGGAAAAGAAGTGCTTTAGTATCCATTTTTCAAATGACAGAACTTATCAAAGTGAAAATATTTGTAAATTTGAATTAAAGGTTTAGAAATGAATCAAAAAACCCTGTACTTTTGTTTCCCAAGGCCATATATGTATTTACTTGACTTTCTTTCTTCTCAACAAGGAGTCACAAAGTTAACACTATGACTAATATACGACGAATGTCCGCAAAAATATCTAGCCATTGTCAGCATGAATTGCTATATGGTTGGTTACTTTCCGGATAGCCCTCCTATCTCCCTCCACTTAAAAACTCAAGTTTTTAGAGACAGAAATCATATACAAGGTAGAGAAACTAAAAAGGAGGGTCCCAGAGTCAAATGCTACCATGAAGGGTTGTCATTAGCCCACAGAGTTCTCTTGTGCAAATAAAAAAAGATGACCCTCCCCCTAACACTGATTTTGTGAGAAGACATTTTATTGCCATATGCTAGAAAACTACTGAGTAAACACGTAAGTATGTGATGTCAAAAAAGTGAGTGGTACCCCCTAAGTTGGGTAGTTCGCAATTGGCCCCCATACACAGCAGCCACATGCATAGGCCACCGTCACCACAAACACACAGAGCTGGCCAATGCGAGATGCTTGTGTTGTGCCAAGTGCGACACATGTCAGCTACGTGTCGTATTCTTAGGACACAAAAACTGTAGTCTATGACAGCCCTAGGGTAGCCAGGTGGTAAGCCAGCCATACATATAGGTCTCAATATTCTATAGCTACATCTTAAATCCAGATCTAGAGACTTAAAGGAAAACATTTATACAACTCTCCTTTTGTTTAATACAGGTTGGAAAGTAAAAAGGCCCTGATGAGAATTTCTGCATGTACAGTTAGCAAGAAACGTGTGCTTTTGCTACACTATATATAGCATTTCTTGTTTTAAGTATATTTATTCATGGGTCAAAAACTTGCTTTGAGTATACAATCATAAGCTTTATACAGGTAATCTCACTTAATCCTTAAAACAATCAAATGAAAAACACATTAATATGCCTGTATCACAGCTCAGGAATGAAGAACAGAGGTTAAGAAATTTCCTCAAGGTCACACAACTAAATACTTGAGATGGGACTGAAACCCTATCTATTATAACATATAAGACCTCACCTACCTACCTCTTTCTACTACACTATATTATTGCCTCTGAATTTTTAATATTTGCGTGTTTCATAATCTAGGCACAATTTGTATATACTCACTTGTACTTACATCAGCATACTTAGTATAAAAATGTGAGTAGGAACCAACATGAATTAATAAAATCAGTACACTGGTTGTCTGATTTACATTAAGATTTCATCTAAAAAAATAAAAAGAAAAGGATGCTGCTATAAATATGTGCAGTAAGAACATGAAAAATAAAAAATAGAATACAGAATCTAATATAGTGGTGAATATATAATTTCTTAACTTCTTGTTGAATTGAACAAGGAAACTTCAACTTGAAAAGGAAGAAAGCATGTGGAAAAGAGCAAATCTATAAAAAGTAAGGAGAAATAAAATCACTTTCATGAAAAAATTGTACGTATGATCCATAAACCAAAATGCAGTCGATTAAGTTGTACTTACTACTGATTACTATGTAAATCTCAAAAATTATCAGGATAGATCTCTATATTAAATCCAAGATTAAAAATTTTATATTATCTGGATTATTCTGACTATATAACTAACTTATCGATGATCAATGGCTCTCCTTTAAATGTCTGATGCAGACAGATTTCCATTAGTTGAGACTATTATTATTATTACAGCTTGGAATCCTGACTTTCTTTACTGGCAACAAAACTTTTCCGTATGGAATTCAACAGAAAAACTATTTTGATAAAAACATTTTTACTGAACTTGTAAAGAACATTTATATGGCAAAAATCAAGTGATATTAGTAAAACTAAACATTTTTTCTTCCATGTTTTCTGTTTGTGGAAAACAAATTTTCTTTCGTGAAACTTTGGAAGCACACATTAAACTGAACAATTTCTCTAAGTGTAACTTGTCATAGCTACCTCCATCGACCAGCCTGCCAGATATGCCATGAATTCACTGCTCAGAGCCAAATGCTAAGAGTATCTGCTGGTTCATCTACTGCAGACCCAGAAAGGGAAACACAATGCAAAGGTTTTGGAAAATTTTTCCACAAAGAACCAATTTTAAGATTTTTATGTCATCTTTATAATTTTAGATTTACAGAATTCATGATAAAAACACTCTCAAAATACCTAATTACAACATCTATCCCCTTCAGAAACTGAAAAAACAAAAAAAAAACGAACATCAATTAAATTTTGATGTTCATGATGCTCCACTGCCAAAAACTATACTTATGTACCCAAGTATAAAATTATATACTAAAAAAATAGAATAAAACAGTATAACTTAAAGAGGAGTCAAAGTAATAAGAACTAGGTAAATATATAAAGAAAATTAACTTTCTGTATTTCCTGTGATTTCTGTCCAAGTGCCACAAAACCCACTAGAATCACTTAATCAAAGACACTGGCCAGGGGAACCTAACTCTTAGGACCTAGTCCTCTGCAGACCCCTCTTGCAGCATGGCTCTGGGATCATGGCATCTAACCTAACGCGAGATATTCCCCTGGGAAGACAGTTTAGCCCCTCCAATCTGTCGAGACAGCATCAACATTATCCTGCACTGGAACATTTCTACTAAGATTTATTAGAGAAAACACTTAGGAATGCTATTAATTGTGTGTAAGTTAAAAGGGCTTTTGCTTGTTTTGAGTTTTTCAGATTCAAGGTAACCTACACAGAAAAAGCAGGCTCCTTGCGTAAGTAAATTTTTCTCCTAGTAAAAAAACGGGAAGGGTGTATCCATCCAACCAATGCTGGTCCTTAACCTGAATAAAAAATGTTAAAAGTGAAATATTACTAAAACTTCTGAAAATGAGTTTCTATATGCTATATTTAAATAATGTTCAAAAACTTAAGTCGGCTTCTCCAAATTTATCAAATAAAACATACTTACAATCTCATCTCCTGGCAACCAATATCCTTCCTGTTCAATACCAGCTTTGGAACCTTTGCAGCCCACAGTGAGAGTTTCAACAATAAGACCATCTTTCACAGCTAAGCTCAGCTGACGGGTAGTCTCTTTTGGATGCATACCGTGGACTCGAGACATATACCTGAACACAGAGAAAAAACAAATTTAAAATCCCTCGGTATTAAAATATAAAAATAAATAAAAATAAGGAAAGAGGTTAATACTCTTTCATCATGACTTGTACTTATATATGAGAGCCATGCTGGAAGAAAGGGAGCCCTGAACACTTAAGTCTTTGAATTATGATGGTATTGTAAACCTTAATTCTATTTTACATGTTTAGAGGAATATTTGTTCAAAATCATCCCAAAGCATCAAATATAAATCACTTAACAAATTTTAGTCAAAAGCCCCATTTAGTTTTAGTGTCTGGAGCAATTACCCCTAACCTCCACTCTGCAGATTCTAAATTAAGAATCTTACAATCTCCAGCCATAGAACGTTAGAATAGAAAATACTTTTACTCAAAACTTGGAAGATGACACCAAAAAAAAAAAGGAATTACATGAACGGTTGTCAACATATAATGAAAACAAGAATGCATGTTATGATTAATAAAGCAAAAGCGAATTTTCAATAAAGTATACTTTAGGCTGGATCACGAAAGCATACAAGCTCTCCTGATTTATAGTTACCAGTACATGGCATTTTCAGTTAAAAAATGTAATATTTCAAACATACCCTGAACCACAGAGAATAAATAATACTGGAGACTCCCTTATATTCATCAGTTATACTGAATTCATGTTAACATGTTGGTATATTTGTTTCAAATCTCCTTTTTTTTTTTTTAAAGAAAATTAAACTTTACAGATATAGGTGAATTTGTATCATTTTCCATTCACCTCCAAATTCCAACACATCCTACCAGTAGACCAACCACTAGACTACAAAATGTCCAATGGATATCCAGACACAAAACCCATCAGGAGACCAGGAAGGCTGCCCTCAGACCCTTTAGAGAACTAGACCATGCTGCAAGGTCGGAGGGACCAACACCATAGTCCTCTAGGAAATTAAATAGGACACAAAATTTTTATATCAATTAATCTGTCATTAAGTATCAGCACTCAAACAAATCATTCTGAAAATGCAACAAGTCATCACTGAAGAACCTTTTCAACTTAAGAGGACAAATTCCAGCAAAATAAAAGGCAGAAAAACCATCAGAAGGACTGAGGACCCGCACTCCACACCATCGCAAGGGCTGAGGGCATGGGCTCTGTCCCATCAGGACTAAGGACACAAATTCCACCCATCCACCCCCCACCCCCCACCCCCGTCACAAAGACTCAGCACAAGGACTGAGCAGTGCTGTGCCCCCTCATAAGGACTGAGGGCAGCGTTCTGCCCCATTGGGACTGAGGGCATGTGCTCCACCCCCTCACTAGAACTGAGGGCATGTGCTCCGCCCCCTCACTAGGACTGAGGGCATGTGCTCCGCCCCCTCACTAGGACTGAGGGCATGTGCTCCGCCCAGTCAGGACTAAGGTCCTCACTGTCACAAGTGCAGAGGTTGCATATTCTGTGACTGTGGTTTGTGGGAGGTAATGAAGTGGTTAGTTTCTCTGCCAAGACAGTCAACCGAAGGGCTCAGAAAGACGTGTGGGATTATGGTGAACCTAATGCTGGCCCTGACAAAGCAGACGGATGAAGGCTGTACAGAAAAAAATCCAGCTATTGTCAATATAAGGAGACCAGTTACATGGCTGGATACTTTCCCCATAACCTTCAAATAAAGGTCAACACTAACAAAAAAAGCTTAAATTTCGAATGTGGGGAAGGGAGATAAGTCAAAGTGAAAATGTACTAACTAATTTCTTCACTGTTCGCTATAGGGAGCCAAACAGCAGACATTATCTTAGGAATTAAGAATACCATTTAAACTTAGAAAGGTAACCCTTAGAACAAAAATACAAACCTTCCAAATTATCTGAAGAAATTCATACATAGAAACACATTATGTAGTGAAACTGAAACAACAAAACAAACTATAACAGAATATCAAATAGGAGAGGACCAAAACCAAGTTTGTTTCTCAGTAAATGAAAATTGCTACCGTAAACTCAAAAATTAAAAAGACTTGAATCACAGAACAAAAAATGTGCTATCTATAAGAGACGCACAAGTGACTTTGAAAAATTGAAAAAGAATGGGCAAAGGCATATCAAAATGCAATTCAAATGCAGCCAGAATCAACACCACAATTGGGCAAAAATCACTTTTTAAAAAGGCTAACAGAACATAGGCCACTATGAAACAAAAACTGTAAGAAATAAAGGGACTATTGACAGGAATACAGAATTATGAGACTTTAATTCACTTCTCTTAGTCCACAAAGACATCAAATGAACAAAATTAAGTGTGGATACAAAAGACCTTTCATTAAGTTTATTAATTAACAAAACAGATCTAGTTGGATTTATTCTGAAACCCAAGTACTACCTTCAATAGGTCTAAGAAATAGTCATTAAAACTGAGAAAAGTCGGGGAAGCCGGGATGGCTCAGTGGATTGGGCGCCCGCTTTGCGGCGCCAGGGACCGAGGATCGAGTCCCGGCCCCGGCCCGTGCGGACCCATGTGCTGAACTGGGGAGTTCCCCCAGTCCAGTTCTCTCTCTCTGTCTCCTTCTCTGTATCTCTCTCTCTCTGTCAAAAAATTAATAAAATAAATAAATAAACACTTTAAAAAAAAAACTGAGAAAAGTCAGCCACAGGAACAACCTTAATAGTTTCAAAAGAGACAGATATTTGCTAGTCACCATGAAATTAAACCAGGTATTAATGAAACTAGAAAACTCATAAACCATTGAATCAAGACGATCTTCTAAAATTGCAAAAAACAAAGTTAAAATCAATAATGAAAAAGCTAAAGCAATGCTAGTTAAAAAAAAAAAACAAAAAATGTAGAACATTAATGCAAAAGCTCCTTAAGAGAAAAATTAGATACCATTAGCTAACCTAATCAACTATGAAGAAACAAAGTTGAAAACCATACACACTAAGAAATGTCTACGGGGGAAGCCGGGATGGCTCAGTGGGTTGAGCGCTCACTTTGCAGCGCTGGGGACCGAGGATCAAATCCTGGCCCCGGCCCGTGCGGAACCATATGCTGAACTGGGAGCTCCCCCAGTTCAGGTCTCTGTCTCTGTCTCTCTGTGTCAAGAATAAATAAATAAATAAATATTTTAAAAAGCATGTCTACCTTAAAAAATAAAAAAAAAGAAAAGAAATGTCTACAGAGATAAAGCCTTATGTAAAAAGGAAATTAATATAGTCATAAGCAACTACTTTGTTCATTTCTGTACAAAAATGGAAGATAAACACTATGATTTTCTAGGAAAACATGAATGACTAAAACATGCCCACAGAAAATAGACTACCAAAAAGGACAATTTTTTTTTGTTAAATTTATTGGGGTGACATTAATTGACATCAGTTACATTGTTTCCAGGTGTATAATTCTGTATTACATACATTGTCTATACATTACATTTTGTGCTCACAACCCAGAATCAACTCACTTTCCATCACCGTATGATACCCACCCTTCCCTATTCCCCGACAATTTTTTTTTTTAAAGATTTATTTTTATTGTTTTTATTTTTTTTTTTAATTTTTTTTTATTTTTTTATCTTTTCACATTTATAGAGAGAAATTATCTTTTTGTCTTCAGTGCATAGTTATTTCTATTTTACTTTTTGACAGAGAGAGAGACAGAGACAGAGACAGTTAGAGAACCGAACTGTGGGAACTCCCCAGTTCAGCATGTGGGTCCTGCCTGGGCCGGAGCCGGGATTCGATCCTCGGTCCTCATGGCCTCAAAGCGAGCGCTCAACCCGCTGAGCCGTCCCGGCTTTCCCTATTTTTATTGTTTTTGACAGAGAGAGAGACAGAGACAGAGACAAAGAGAAGGGAGAGGGCCCAGAACAGTCTCCACAGTTGCACATCATTGGTTTTTCCACATAGTTTCACTCCACAGGTGGGCACAGGGCAGGAACTGAGCTGGAGTCACCCCGGTGAGAACTGAACTGGGGGCACTCCCCAGTTCAGCATGTGGGTCCACAAGGGGCCGGGCCGGTGCCAGGATTCGATCCTCGGGGCTGCAAAGTGAGCACTTAACCCACTGAGCCATCCCGGCTTCCCTTCCCCGACAATTTTTAAAGAAATAGAGGAAATTGACAAAGAGCATCCCCAGGACAACACAAGGCAGGGACATATTCACTAAGTAAAGCTATCAAACTTTTAATGACCACATACCCCAAATGTAATTTAACCTCTTCCAGTACATGGTAAAGAAGGAAAGCAAGGGATATAGTATTAAAAAAGGGATATAGCATAAAAAAAGAAAATTAATGTCCCATAAGAATACTGGTATAAAAATCCTAATATTTAAACATACACTCTCATGTTAAATATGAATATAAATTAATAAATGTCAAAGGTCAAGTGAATATACCATAACCAAGTGTTTAATTTCCAGGATTTCTAGGAATACTTAATATTAAGAAATCTAGAAATAGGGGAAGCCAGGACGGCTCAGTGGGTTAAGCACTCGCTTTGCAGCCCTGGGGGACCGAGGATCAAATTCCGGCTCCGGCCCGTGTGAACCCACATGCTGAGCTAGGGTGTGCTTCCCATGCGGGAGGCCTCCAGTCCAGTTCCCACCCTGTGCGAACCCCACACACCTGTGTATAACAAAACCATGTAGAAAAACTGATGACGTACAACTAGGGAGACTGCTCTGGGCCCTCCCCGCCTTCTGCTCTGTCTGTCTGTCTCTCTATCAAAAACAATAAAATCTTTAAAAAAACAAAAAAACTGCAAGACCCTAATTTATATCCCTCCTGAGAGAACTCAGCATATTCCAAAACAAAATATACAGCTAATGGTCACAGTCACTGCTGATCCAACATTTTTAGAAAAGTAAGATTTCATGAGTCATAATTTCCTAAAAGTAATTATTGGTCTTTAATCCTTCTAATAATGGCTCACTAATCAGGACACTGTCACACTGTCTGACATGCACACACTGAGAGGTGGGCACACGAACAAGAAGAGCGGAAATCTGATCATATCCTGGAGAAGGAATCACCACAAAGTACACTGATATGTTTTCTACCAGCTAGAAAACATAATGAACACCTGCACTGTGCTCCTGCCCCTACAAACAGGTGCACACTATCACGGAGTCCAGGAGTCTTCACTGTGATGCAAGTGCAACGAACTTATTTATTTTGAGTGCATCCTGAATAATCTGCCTAAGGCTAGTACTGCCCCATCCTTTCAGGTCCTAACAGCTCCTAACTGGCCCTGGTTAACTGGCTCAGGGGCTAAAAAAAAAAAAGACTCAACCATAAACATCAGTCATAAAATTTTACAAAAAAAATTTAAGTGAATATAAATCTAACCTCTTGATGTTAAAGAGCATTCTGAATATAAAAGTATAGAAATAAGAGAGAAAAAGCAAAATATCTGACTATGTAAGAAACATGAAATTTCTCCATGACAAACATCTCAAATCAATTTTTTTCAAAGCTTCTAGTGCAATAACCATTAACCAAATTCTGCAAATTAAAAGCAAACAAAATGAAAGGGCATTTATCACAAAGATTACAAAGAGCTTATATTCTTAAAATGCAAAACTAAAACAGTAAGAAAGCTATTTACATGTCAAGTGAGCAAGGTATTTAAAATTATTCCTAGTGTTAAAGATGCATTGAGACAGGCATTCTCAACACAGTGTTGCTGAAAATACCTTCTGGAAAGTACTTTTGCATTATATGAGGGCTCTCTGGAGAAAATCCTGCCATTGTCAATAGAATGAGAATGGTTACATGGCTAGATACTTTCCAGACAGCCCTTGTATATTAACACTACAGATGATCCTATCACTTGAATCAATAATTCTGCTTCTTTGGAAATACGCTGAAATAGGATACAGGTTTATGTAGAAAAAAATTCCTCACATCATGAAATGTCATAGGGGGAAAAAATGGACCTAAATGTCCATAATAAAATAAATTACAGGGGAAGCCAGGATGGCTCACTGGGTTAACGCTCACTTTGCAGCCCTGGGGACCACGAATCGAATCCCGGCCCCGGCCCCAGCTCATGCAGACCCATATGCTGAGCTGGGGAGTGCCCCCAGTTCAATTCTCACCAGGGTAAAGACCCTGGCGCAGTTCCTGCCCTGTGCAGCCCCACTCCCACCTGTGGAGTGAAACTATGTGGAAAAACCAGTGATGTGCATCTATGGAGACTGTTCTGGGCCCTCCCCCCTTCTCTGTCTCTGTATCTCTCTCTCTTCTCTCTCTCTGTCAAAAACAATAAAAATAAATCTTTAAAAAAATAAATTACAGATATATTGGGGAAACTGAGATGGCTCAGTGGGTTAAGTGCTCGTTTTGCAGCCCCGGAGCCTAAGGATCGAATCCTGGGCCTGGCCCATGTGGACCCATGTGCTGAACTGGGGTGTGCTCCCAGTTCAGTTCTTGCCGGGGCCTATGTGGGAGGCCCCTGGCCCAGTTCCTGACCTGCGCAGCCCTGTGCCCACCTGTGGAGTGAAACTATATGGAAAACTAATGCTGTCAATTATGGAGACTGCTCTGGGCCTTCCCACTTCTCTCTGTCTCTTCTCTGTTTCTCTCTGTCAAAAAACAAAAAAATAAATCTTAAAAAATAAATAATAACAAATATAAAATAAGTTATATATCACCCAATAAAGAATACAATGCAGTTAATAAAATTAATGTTGCAGGGATGCCGGGATAGCTCAACAGGTTGAGCACTTTCCTTGCAACTGTGAGATCCGGGGAACAAACCCCAGCACTGGCCTGTGTCAACCCACATGCTGAACTGAGACACAACTGCTAACCCACTGGGATAGCCACAAGGGTTCTCACCTCCCATGAAGGAGGCCCCATTTTGTTCCCAGCCTGTGCAGCCCACATCCATCTGTGTGGAATGAAACCATGTCACAACTAATAATGTACAACTACAGAGACTGCTCTGGGCCCTTCCTTCTTCTCTCTTTCTCTCAAATAAATAAAATAAACCTTAAAAATAAAAAATGACTGGAGTCCAGAAATAAACCCTCACATATATACTCAAATGACTTTTGACAACAGTACCAAGACCACTTAATGGAAAACAGTCTTTTCAACAAATAGTGCTGCAAAGACTGGATATTAGCGAGCAACAGAATAAAGTTGGACCCTTACCTAGCATCAAATACAAAAATTAAGTCAAAATGAACCAAAAATCTAAATGTAAAATCTAAAACAAAACCTTCAGAAGAAAACCTAAAACTAAAGCTTCAGAACACTGGACTTGGCAACGATTTCTTGGATGTGACACTAAAGGCAAAGGCCAAAAAAGAAAACATACCAGAGGTGCTAAAAAAATGTATACACATTTTCTTTATAAGTAATTTTTTTTGCCCTTCTTCACCTTCATTCCACTAATTTATTTTATTTTATTTTATTTTTGACAGAAAGAGAGACGCGGAGACAGAAACAGAGAGAGAACTGAAATGTGGGAACTCCCCAGTTCAGCATGTGGGTTCTGCCTGGGCGGGAGCCAGGATTCGATCTTCGGGGCTTCAAAGCGAGCTCTTAACCCGCTGAGCCATCCCAGCTTTCCCTGTATACACATTTTAAGAGATGTTATCTATGTATTTCTTTTTGAAGTTGAACTGCGTTACGGCAGCAATGTGTAGTATGACGTTTGCTCAAAAGATGTCATTAATCAAATGAATGCTAACGTCACTATGCAACAGGTAGGATGGTCAAAGAAAATGGTGGAAGCATGGATGTCATTCGAGAGGAGTATGAGACCATTTTGAAGTGGTGTTTGAATTTCGAGAATGTGTGGAAGTACAACAATAATGGCGGCATGAGTATACAACAGAACCCCCAACACATCTAACCACTGCATGCATTCGTGATAAATTTGAAACGCATAGTAAATCAAAACAGCATGCGCAGCAATACAAGTAGACACTTCGATCCACATTTCTCAAGCAGTAGTAGTTCGCTATAATCAGAAGTGTGTGAATGCCAACAGTAACCGCTTTGAGCACCTCCTGTAAATGCAGAAGTCATACATGACTTTTATTCATCTTTTGTTATCAGTATATTTTGAATATTACAATTTTTTTTAAAGATTTATTTTATTGTTTCTGACAGAGAGACAGAGATAGACGGGAGAGGGTCCAGAGCAATCTCCATGGTTGTACGTCATTAGTTTTCGACATAGTTTCATTCCTCGCAGGTGGGTAGGGGCCACACAGGGCGGGAATCAGGCTGCGGGCCTCCCGCACGGGAAGCACAACCTAGTTTAGGGTATGGGTCCACACGGGTAGGGGCCCGGTATTCGATCCTCGGTCCCCAGGGCTGCAAAACGAGCACTTAACCCACTGAGCCATCCTGGCTTCCCCTGAATATTACAATTTTAATAGCGTTTTTTCCTTTCTTAAAATGTGTATACATTTTTTAACACCCTTTATTGACAAATTAGACTTCATGGAAATTAAAACATTTTGTACAAAAAGACACTATCCACAGTAAAAAAGCAACCTAACCTATACATGAAAAAAAAAATCTGCAAATCATACATTTATTAAGGGATTAATATTCAGAATGTACAAGGAACTCCCAAAAGTCAACAAATAATAAGCAACCCAAATCAAAAATATGCAAAGGATTTGAATAGACATTTCTCCAAAGAAGATAAAAGAATGGCCAATGTGCACTTGAAAAGATGCTCACCATCACTAATCATTAGGGAAACACAAATCAAAACTGCAATGAGATCCCATCCCCCACCCCTTAGGATGCCTATCAAAATAACAGAAAATAGTAAGTATTGGTGACGATGCTAAGAATTTGGAACCTTCGTTAGCTGCTGGTAAGAAAGTAAAATGGTACAGACACTGGAAAATAATACGATTCCTCAAAAAATTAAAAGTAGAATTACCATATGACTCAGCAACCCCTCCTCTGGGTACACACCCCAAAGGACTGACAGCTGCATCTCCAAGAGATACCAGAACAACCATGCTCACGGCAGCACTAGTCACAGTAGCTGATAGGTGAAAGCGATCCAAGTGTCCATCGACAGATGAATGGCTAACCAAATGTGGTGCATACATGCAATGAAATATTATTCAACTGGAGAAAGAAGATAATTCTGTGATTTGCGACAGTATGGACGCTGAGAACATCATGCTGAGTGAAAGCAGCCAGTCACAAGAGAACCAACACTGTATGATTCCACTTCTATGAGACACTTAGTCATAGTCATAAAGACAGGAAAATTAGAATGGTAGTTGCCAGGGGCCAGGAAAGAGATGGGGAATTATTGTTTAATAGGTAATGAGTTTCAGTTTTACAAGGTTGGAAAAGTTCTGGAGACGGATGTGTTGATGGCTGCAAAGTGTGAATCTTAGATGTGGCTTGAAGGAGTCTGCCTGGTAGAAAGCCCAGGAAGACAGGCACCCCAGGCAGTGTGTGGACACCAGGGGGCGGGTGCATCTGGGGTGCAGCACGCAGAGCGGGAAGCAGCCAGAGAGGAAGGTGAGGCACTGACACCTGGACAGGAAGCTGGACATTATGGGTAACAGAAAAAGGTTTTCAATCATGGAGTTCTGAAGACACCATTCAATCTTCCCGAGAAGGAAAAGTGAGTATTTACTCTTACTATTTCCATATTACCAACACACTCACTTTTACCTGCTAGCTACAAAATAAAAATCTCAATCCTGTTATAAATGCCCCTATTCTGGTATTTGCCCTTTCATCCTCTTTTCCATAAAACCTTATTGCCTCTTCTTGGACTCTCCTCTCTGTCTGACTAAACTCCACCCAACTTCCAAGGACAATTAATCCCTACCCTCCACAAGGCCTTCCTCACTCTCCCACAGTGAACCCCTCCAGTAAACCCTATAGCATTATTTAATACATTTCACTGCATGGGCTGAGACGTGTTCTACCATACTGCTCCTATTATCTGATACTACTGTTTTATTCTTGAATGGTTTAACACTTTTCTGTGCCTTGTCTGGATGCTCCCTTCACAGACCTGCAGAGGACACGCACAGAATGTCAAACATAGAAACAGCTACACAATGATCCACGCCAAGAGGAGTGCTGTAAGAATATGGTACGCTGAAAACCGAACTGTGGCACTGGGGCCTAGGGTTACTCAGAATCAGTTACTTCTTCCATAAAGCTGTTGTTAAAATAAAACGGTGGGGAAACTGGGATGGCTTAGTGGGTTAAGCACTCACTTTACAGTGTCGGGGACCAGGGATCATATCCCTGCCCCAGCCCGTGCGGAACCATGTGCTGAACTGGGAGCTCCCCCAGTTCAGTTCTCTCTGTGTCTCTGTATCTCTCTCTCTCTCTCTCAAAAAATAAATAAATAAATAAAATAAAACGGTAACAGTGGCAGTCTGTTACCGTAAAAAGATACTCACGAAAGAATAAACCAATGAAGACTGAAGTGAGTAATGCTGTGAAGAATTTTTGGAATTACATATACAGCATAATACTAACTGGTGGCTTTTTTTTTTTAACTAATTTATTTCCAAAGAAGAAATTTACACAACGGCCATTTTCCTCCTCTAGAGTAAATCTAATGTGTGAAAAGAAACTGACAGAGACAATGCAAAGGTATGACTTTAGTAAACAGTTCCTAGAAAGTGTGGGTTTCATAAAATTAAATCATAATAATAGGTAAATAAATAAACTGTACCTAGTTGCAACCTACACACAAGGAGGACTTACAGTTTGGGATTATGTCTGTCTGTAGTGACAGGAAGAACTCCAGAAGAACTCAGAAATCTCAATGCCAAACATGTCACAAGAGGTCAGAGGTCACATTTTCTAACTGGGGTATGCCCCTAAAGTAAGCAATACATGTAATTAATTGATGCCCTAATCTGAAACATTAACTTGAATGGGACTAGTCTACCAATCCAATGTTAAGTCTAATCATGCTAGTCACAAATGTGTAATCACCTCTAGAAACACAAAGTCAAGGTTACTCAAAGACAAGAAGGAAACAAAGGCTCAATTACTTTTCTCAGCAGTCAACAAAAAATAAAATTACCTCTCCCCCAATGACATAAATGAGCCAATAATGCTAGTAGAGACTAATCCAAAACCCATATATTTCAAAGCATGTCTTTAAATTATCTTATAACTATTACTGATAATACATATGAAACTCAAATGTCATGTTGTAATTACCCAAACTAGATGTGAATAATTTGGATTAAAGAGAAAAAGGAAGTGACATATTTAACTTAATTGTATTGTATATTAAAATATAGATGACATTTAGATAAACAACATGATAATGAGTTATAAATTACACAGGGAACCTTAGAAACTGAAAATAAGTTTCATTTCTGTTCCTGATTTTGTTGTCATATGATTCTTCATCACTTTGGTCCTTCACTTAAAAACTATAAAATAAGGGCTAACATTATGATCTTAAACATAAAAATGTGTTATAAATATTCGTTTTTACATAAGTGTTAAGGAACCAATTATTTCAAAGCTTTAATTTCATGACACCTATCTAAACATCACTGAGTCAATTATCTTGTACATGCTAATTATTAGCACTGTATATACTTCTAAACTAAAAAGAATCTGTTCTAAGATAAAAGCCAATGCTTATCTTCAGTTAAACTACTGTATTTTCTAAGATAAAGTGACTCACGTTTCCATTATGATTAAACATCACAACAAAACTACTTCAGTTTCTAAGAACATAAAATACTTACTTTGACTGAGACCAAAATTTATTTGTGCTTATTTAACTCTCAAATTAAGACACATAAAATCATATTATCATTAAATCACGTTTATAAACACAAACTTTTAAATCAGGACCAGCTTAACCATTAGTTAAAAATCAAACAATTCCATATGTATTTCAATTTCAGAGTGATTCTTTATATAAAAATACGTGGGGAAGCCGGGATGGCTCAGTGGGTTGAGTGCTCACTTTGCAGTGTCGGGGACCAGGGATCGAACCGTGTGGAACCATATGCTGAACTGGGAGCTCCCCCAGTTCAGTTCTCTCTCTGTCTCTGTATCTCTC
>PVKE010018135.1:0-29922 GCA_004027555.1 Craseonycteris thonglongyai
GGATTGGTGGAGGATTCGCGGGCTCTAGCGGGCAGTCCAAGCAAGGGAGGGGTGGGCTATGTGTGGGAGATACTATTGAGTAACAAGTTATCTTTAACTTCAGGCCAGACCGCAAGGCTATCTCTCAGGATGGAGTCGATTCTCAAAATGGAGTTATTTTTGTTTTTAGCCAGATTGGTCCGAGTTGGTCCCTGACACTAGTGACCTTCTTCTCTTAGGTAAACCAGTATACAACTTAATGGTTGAATACCATTATATTCCATTTTGTTAATGTTTTTTTCTAAAAAGACAAGTTTTGAAAAATTGTTACTTTCAGAATTTATAATTTTGATACCTCATTAAGAAAAATTATACAGAAATGATGAGACTATGGTTTCTGTAAATAAAACCAATGCCTAGAGGCATATCCATCCATCCATCCATCCATCCACATTTACTGCATACCTGCTACACACCAAGAATAATTCTATATTGTAGGAATGTAATGGTTAAAATAAAAAAGTAAAATTTTTTGCCACAATGGGACTTTATATTCTAGTGGAGATAACAGTCAATAGATAGGACAAATAAAGAAAATAAATGTTTTATTAGGTAGTAAAAACTGTTAAAGTTAAAAATATAATAAAGGATAAAAATATAAGGTGTCAGGGAAGAAAGGTGAAGTTTCAAATAGAATATCAAGGGAAGACCTCACTGAAAAGGTCCAGTTTAGATAAGAAGAAAATGAGGGGCACATCATCTGTCCATCTGGGAGCTAATTCCAGGTAAATGTGACTTATTTAGTGCAATGGCAGGCTGTGTCTGGTTCATTCTAGGGATGGTACTATGACTGTGCCTGAAGCAGATAGATGGGGGAGTAATCGGAGAGTGCAGAGGGTTATTAATAATAGGTGTGGATAACGGGGCGAAGACACATAACATAGGGCCTTGTAGGTCATGGTAAGGACTTTGGCTTTTCCTCTGAGTAATATCAAAAGCCATAGGTGAGTTCAGATGGAAGGAATGACAGGATGTAACTTATAACTGAAGAGTGACACTCCACCTGCTTTGTTAAGAATAGACAGCAAGTGGGCAAGGAGACCTACTAAGACCTATTTCAGCAATCTACCATGAAATAACAATGGCTTGGGCCAAGGTAGTAGCAGTAGAAGTGATGAAAATTGGTTAGATTATGAACATATTTTGAAGGTAGAATCAACAGGATTTTCTAATTGCTTATATGTGTGGTACGAGAAACAGAGAGAGGTTAATGAAGTGCCAAGATTTTGGTTCAAATAACTAAGGATGGAACTGCTCTTAACTGAAATGCATAGACAGTGGGAGGAGCAGTGTTTTTATTTGGGGGAGATTTGGTTACTAGAAGCTCTGCAGTACTATTTGAACAATAGAGTTTTAACCCCTTTGACATGCAAAGATGCCTCTTATGTGTCATATGTTTCTTAAGCCATTGTAAACATTGATGTCTCTAAGACATGCATAGATTTAATCTGCTTTGAGGGCAGTTATAACTCAAATATTATCAAGAAATAATTATATAAATCCAGTGTTAAAGTGTTAACTGTAGAAACAATCCCTTTAGTATGTCCGTTTTGAACTTGTGCAAAAGTGACACTGAAAGCCAAATGGAGTCATTGAGTGAAAACAGCGAGATTGATATTCAACAAATTCATATGGCTGACTAGTCCACAGAAGATTCTAATTCAAGTGAAGCTAGACCTATCCAATGTAATGTTCATAAATGTGCAAGACCTATATCTATATCAAGCAGTAATAATTGTGATTCAGGAGATAAAGAATGAAATTTGGAAGAAAACAAAAATATTCTAAATATAAAACCATTTACCCAAATTACTGGTATAAACACTTTAGTTTTGTAAAGACTGGGAACAAATCCTATACCTCTTCATGTTTTGAAACAAGTGCTAAATGATAATTTTTTTGAAATGGTAAACATAGAAACAAATAGATATACAAGTCAAAAGATAAAGGACCAGATCTTGAAAAAGGATGAGATGTGATTTCTAGTAAAAGTGATGAAATGAAGGCATACCTTTCATTGTATATCATGATGTTGCAAGTACAATATTCTAAAATAGATATATACAGGTCAAAAAGAGCAATATTAGAGACAACAATATTTTTTAAAACTATGCCTCCAAACTTTTCTTGGTTATATCACGTTTTCTTTATTTTGTGGATAATGAAATTGTATGTAAGAAAGACGGGATATGGAAAGTGTGAAACATAGTTGACTATTTGAATAATAAGTTCAAACAATTATATACTCTGGATGAAAATGTCTCCCCAGATGATACACTAACAAAATTCAAAGGACAGCTGGGGTCCGTGCTATTCATAGCTACCAAACCTGTTAGATTTGGAATCAAAGTTCACAATTTATACGAATCTAGTACTGGATATTGAACCTTCAAATGTTAAGTTGAAAAATAAATAGTTTCTTTTTTCTCACATAGAATTTCATTTAATTTGTATGTCAAGGGGTTAAGGATAAACACAGGGGTCTTACAAGTGTTTATCGTTGTTTTCTTTCCCAATTCTGACCCCTAAGCCTCCAATCATGGTAATCCATTGAGGAATGGGTGGCATTCACACAATTGTAGGCTGGGAAAAAAAATGGGGAGAAAAAAAGATGAGACCAATTTCAAAATGGTCGGGGGAAAGAAAAGGGAACCTGGTTACCTGCTGCTATATTAAAAGATTCAACTATGTTTGCCATGTTGCATTTCTTACTGAATTGCAGAATGTGTTATTGATTGTATTTATTTAACAAATACTTACCAAAGATTTCACCTGTGCCAGTTTCTGTGCCAGAAGTTGGGCCTGCAGAAAAGTATTAGATTTGGTCTTTGCCCTGATGCAGCTCACAGCCTGGAAGGCAGATATACATATAAACAATGAGAATTATTACAGAAGGATGGTCCCAAGCTATGAGATTGGAGAAGATGGGATGATGAGCTGTCAGGTGAGCTGGGCTGTGTATTTATTCTTTGCTACTTAATTCTGGGATTCTAGTTTATTGGTATTCTTATTTTCCTTTATGAATCAGGAGTTTAATTACTAAGAGCTTTCAGGGTAATGGATCATAAGACTCTTCATTGCCTGAGCAGAATTTCCTTTAGAACTTGCAAAATCTTGGGTCATGAGATTCCAACCTAAGATGTAAAAAAAAGTTCAAAGTTTCTGTTCCTTGTTTGTAATTCTCCTAAACACGATTATCTAACTTCTTCAAGTGCTGTGACAAAGCAAAGTTGTTTTTCTTTTTCAATAGGGGTACCTATTTGCAAATTGAATGTGCTCTTTGTGGTCTTCATAAACAGATGCTTAAGAAGGAACAAGACTAGCAATTTTCATTAGTGAACAGTTCAAAGATAATTTTTGGTGATAGAGACTTACGATACCTACAGTTGTCCTTTTTTTTTTTAATTGTTAAATTTATCAGGGTGACATTGGTTGGTAAAACCTACATAGGTTCCAGTTACACAAGTCTACATTGTATCGTCTATGTATTGCATTATGTTATCACCATCCAGAGTCAGTTCTATTTCCATCATCATATATTTGATATCTCCTTTTCTATTCCACCCACCCACCCCCACCCACACACACACACCTTGCTGTCCCTCCCGTTACTTTCAGGTAACGACTAAACTATTGACTGTGTCCATGAGATTTTGTTTCTTTGTCACGTTCATACTTTTAGTTGTTTAGGCCTTTGGAAGGGTTCTATCAGTACTCACATTTGTTTTATGGAGCATGTATTTGCTTTTCCATAGAAATTTCCTTTTCTGTTCTTGGTGTAGGCCAGTGATCCAGTGAGATTTGATAGACTTGAATGTACTGTTGGATGGTTACAACCTTTTCAGCTTCTATAGCAAGATATTACTTGAAAGAGACAATCCAGCTTCCTACCTTTAAGTTTATGCAGGTATAGCAATTGCTTTTAATTTACAAAGAACAGCTTGTACAATTATCTACTAGGTCTAAGATTGTTTCCTCTCTGAGTTATCTTATTTTCAGAGTCTTCTTATTTCTATAGTCAGAGGAGAGAAAAAAGAAGAAAAAACTGGAAAAAAATAAATTGATAATTAAGTGATATTTGTTCCTTTATCTGCATAGCAATTGCTTTTTAAGCTCCCAGTACACATGGGAATCATTTTGCATGGTTGATTTGTGAGGACCAGCCATTAGGTTTGTGCCTGAGGCAGGTTAGGAGGAGGTCTCACCCCACTGTGTTTGTGTTTAGGGAAGTGTGGCTTTGCTTCAGTGTTCCACCACCCTTATGGAGCCCACACCCCTGCAGCTACCAAGAATTATAGAAGTAGTGGCTTAGTTCTTTCTATCCAAAGTTCTCCTCCCACCATCTCCCATCTGGCAGCTAGTCTCTGACTTCTGCTATACTTCTACTCGATCTACCTACCTTGACTAAAGCTTGTGATTATTTCTAACAAAATCATTTTGCATTGATAGCAACAAGTAAGCTTCTGAAAACACTGAATGGGGCAGGCAAGGCCTGATCAAGAAATAAGATATTCTTTTAATAGGTGATAATAGATAAACATTTTATGATTGCCAATGCACCTGGCATATATTATAAACTAAGCCGGATCATGTTGCCCCTCATCTATTTTTACAATAAATTTGATTTAAAATTTTTTACTTTTTATTTCTAATTTTTAATTATATATATATATATATTCAGAAGAATGTATGCCATCTAGTTCAGTAAAAAAATTATTAAGCTCTACTGCGTGTCAGATACTACCGGTATGTTGGGTGTCGAGTAACAACGTGACTGAGACATGATATATGCTTTTTAGGAGCTCATACTGCAGTGGAAAACATTGGTTTGTAATAATAAATATCAAAAAAGTCATCATGTCTGTGATATTACATGTTAGGCATTCTGCTTGAGAATTTTCATACATTTGATATTTATAATACTTGATCAAGGCATACATATATTTTTCACATTTAACAGTTGAGAAAACTCAAGCTCTGTGAGGTCTAGGTATTTGCTCTAGGTGACAACATGTGGTAAGTTAGGGTTTAATATTTGGATAATCATGGTCCATGACATGATGTTACCATTATGACATACTGCTTTCTAGTACAAGAAAATCCACACCTTTACCGTAGTGTGAAATGGGTTGCTATGCCCTTGTGTCTGTGTAGATATTGCATTAATTAGAGACATAATTTCTACAAAGTATCCTTACAGTATTTTTTGTTGTGGTGGTGGTTTAATAGGGAAAAATAAATTAGTTTGAGTTATTCTATTTTGTAGAACCAAGATGTGAAGGCAAAATAATTTTACTAGGTGTACAAAATTTACAAAGGAATGTTAACTTCCCCAAGGAATTCATGTTCCTGCATTTAATCCAGTGGTATTTGCCACTGTTCAAAATGTTTTGGACTTTTTCTCTTTTTTTTTCTTTTGAAAGTTTCTTTGGATTCAATATTTTGTTCCTTACAAAGAGTTCATTTTATTATTTAAGGGTCAAACTTATTTTAAAAAATCTTGATTAATATATCAGCAGACTTGGCTGTGGATAAATTTTGGATGTTTTCAGAAATCAAGTCCACCTTATAAAGAGAGCAATTTGCCACATTTGACAAACTCCAAACAATATAAAGGAAGTTTTGATTGCGATTCCACAAAGATTTTCTAAGCCATCAATAGAATCTACGTATAGATTTCCAAGGTCACTACTTGAAAGTGAACAATACTTAATTAATGCTTTGAGTTCTTATATTTTTAATGAGTGATAACCTCATAGTTATATAATATCCAGGTAGAATCACAGCAATGAAGTAAGGACTTGAAGATTCTGCTTAATGAGTGTGTTTTTTTCAGCTCCACCTCTTCCAGTCCTTGTCCATGAAGAAGAGAACAACCATATCAGGCAGCACCTTCCCAAGAATCAGAATTCAATTTAACAAAAAAGGAAAGAGAGAAATAATCAAAATGAGGAAGTGATTCCTCTAGTTATCAGAAAGAGGAGCAAAGTAACAATGGTTGAAATTCACCTCCCCATGGGGGAATGAATCATCAAAATAACCGGTGGAAAACAAGGTTGTGCAACCTTGACCAGCGTGTGTCACCGGCTGGTGGAATTTTTAGAAAGGCAGCAGTTTGGGTTCATCACTGCGGTTCGTGATTGCACACACCTGTTTGGGGTATGGATTTTGCAACCCCCAAAAAGGGGAAACTGAACTCACTGCTCCTCCCGAGCTGTGCAGAAAAGCAGAAAACCACAGCTGCTCCAGCAGTTAACAGATATCAGTAAAATACCCATGTTACATAATTAAGGATAACGTTCTTGAAGCATATGGGCCGGAGGTGTTATACTCTCATTAAAACTTTAGGTAGGAAACAATTTAGCATATTATCACATATTTCTAGGGTTGATTTCTATAATAAATGTTTGTAATTAGGCATGCTCTAAACACTTTATTAAATAATACATGAAGAAAATGCTTGATGAAATATAGTCAGTTCTGTGTTTTGTGTACAATGACACAGAAGCATCAAGATGAGACATAAAAGATTTCTTTTCATTGACTTGATAACTAGTCATTCTGGGCAGCTTAACTAGGACTGGAAGAAGTTTCATTCCTCAGAGCAGCCTGTTTGTAATCATAAAGGAGTAGGAATTGATGGTTCTAGGTTTTCTTTTTTTTTTTTCCTTCTCTTTTTAAATACATTATACATAGCCGTCGTCTTTGAACTGCTATTCCTGAGAAGGAAGAAGTGCTTTTGAGTAGAGCAATGCAAAAATCTTATGCAATTTATTTTGGCAAAAATAGATCAGTTTGATAGGGGATAAAAGAGATGGCTAGAGCCAAAAAGACTTAAATCAACATTTAAATAATTATACCTTGGCCAACAGGTGCTGTTATTTATAAGTTGAAGAGGAATAAGGGAGAGAAATCTCTTGAGATCTCTAAGGCAGGTGTTTGGTCCCTGGGGAAGTGGTAGGAAATGTGCCTCTGAGATGATATTAGACACAGGAAAGAAATTCTTTCAGTTCTGCAGCTCTGTTTGATATTCAAGCCAGGTGATTAATAGTCAACAATTCTTAGTGGAATACAAAAATATGTGATCTATGGAAAAACGAGCTTGTATTACCTCAGGAAGTTTTCAAGAGAAGAATGACCACTTTCTAATGTCATCAGAGCCAACTAGATATTTTGTTTTCTAATGCACAGAAATAAGAAATCAGATAACAGAATAAATATGAGAATTGGAATGCCTTCTACAACATACTTGGGGAAACAGGGCAGGGTTGACATAGCTTTTACTGATTTGTCTGCTTAGTAGGTAAATGGGGCTGCCAGCCTGGCAGTTTGCACTGGCAATGAATCACCAGTAGACATTTTATTTAAAAAGTGGCACTGGCTTGGGGGAGGTAAGGGATTGTCAATTTGCTTCTATTTGGGGGCCAGGCATAATCATCACACACACTGGCCACCTGGAAACTTCAGCCCACATGGAGAAAGATGGCTCAGGTCTCTATGGCTGTCTTTTTGCACGCTGGAGAGTGAGGGGCTGCATCAGAGTCTCAGAATCCTGACCAGAAAGACCCTGGCAGACTGGCGCAGCCTGGAGGCATATCTTTTGGAGACTGAGTTGGTTCCAGAATTATGATGTAGAAAGGGTATCATAGATTTGATGAAGGAGAGGTAATGTGGTGCTGTACCCCCCCCCACACACACACTTTTATTGGTAGTTATGTGAAGGACCCCCCCCCACACACACACTTTTATTGGTAGTAATGTGAAGGACCCCCACACACATTTTTATTGGTAGTAATGTGAAGGACCCCCACACACATTTTTATTGGTAGTAATGTGAAGGACCCACGAAGCCCATGCAGATCATACACTAGTGCATTCCAAAGATCACTCCAATATTAAAGAATTATTTTTTCTGCTTTATTTTACTTGGAATTTTACTCTTTATATTGTGATAAATTATAGTTTCAAGAGAAAAGAATATACTGAAGAAAGGAATCACGCAACCACTCTCATGTGAACAATGTAGATGGTATTTTTTTTTAAAGTATAATTAAAAGTTGATACTATGAAAAAGAGTAAATAGTTACATCAGACTTTTATAGGCTTATACCTGCTCTAAAAGAAATAATTGAGATGAATTCCCTATCTTTCATTTGTGACCTGATTCCTTGAATATTATCCATAGCTCTACATCATCCCAGCACAAAATTTTTGGATTTAGGTATATCATTTTTAAAAACATAAAAGTTAACGTGTCAGGACAATTATATTAAAAATACAATGATTTACCAAATTATAGGTCTTTCTTCTCTGCTTATATATGATATTTATAAAGCTTTTTATAAAAGATTAATTTTATTGTTTTTGACAGAGAGAGAGAGAGAGAGGCAGAGAGAAGGGGGAGTGCCCAGAGCACTCACCATAGTTGTACATCATCAGTTTTTCGACATGGTTTTGTTCTACACAGGTGGGTGGGGGCTGCGCAGGCCGGGAATTCAGCTGGGGGCCTCCTGCTTGGAAGGCACACCCCCAAGGGCCAGGGACCAAACTGGGGAGCAAGAACCAAACTGCCCCCCCCCCCGCATGGAAAACACACCCCAGTTCAGCATATGGGTCTATACAGACCAGGCCTGGGATTCAATCCTTAGTTCACAGGGCTGCAAGGTGAGCGCTTAACACTCTGAGCTACACTGGCGTCCCCAATATTTATAAATCTTAATTGTCCTGAACATTTTGTACCACGAAAACTATTAGAAAGGCTCTGGTTAAGATAGAGATGTGGGAAAACTGGGATGGTTCAGTGGGTAAAGCGCTCGCTTTGAAGCCCTGAGGACCGAGGATCGAATCCCACCCCTGCCCATGCAGACCCACATGCTGAACTGGGGTGTGCCCCCAGTTCAGTTCTTGCCGGGACCTATGCTGGAGGCTCCCGGCCCAGTTCCTGCCCTGTGCAGCCCTGTGCCCGCTGGTGGAGTGAAACTATATGGAAAACCAATGTCAACTATGGAGACTGCTCTGGGCCCTCCCCCTTCTCTCTGTCTCTCTCTGCCTCTGTTTCTCTCTGTCAAAAATCAATAAAATAAATCTTAAAAAAAAGATAGAGATGTATTGACTTAACTTTGGTTTTGTGAATAATTCAATTTGTTCACTTGCTGTTGATGCTATGAATATTTCAGCTGGATTCTACTCTTCCATCAGAGATATTTTCCTTTCTCCTGGATTTCATATATGTAATTTTGATGATACACTCTACCAAAGAGTAAAAAAAAAAAAAAAATTATATATACTCTGTGTTCTGTTTGGTAAAGCCATTCAAAGTGATATAAAAATGTCGAGCACATGCAAGGTGACCAGTCCAATGATATGCTGAAGCACTTGGAAATTTTCCTGGCATTAGGGATACGAACATATTTAAAGATTTGTGGCACTAGTTATTCATAAACACAAAGCATCACATATCTGACCTGATAGGACTTTTCTTTGTTTTAAAATATATTAGATTCTTTACTAAATATTAACAAAAGTTCTGTTATAAACACAATAAGATCTGTGTAACTTAGACTATAGTGTACTACCAGTTTTCTGCTAGTAAATGACAATATTAATAAAATAGAAAAGGAAAAGAACAAAAGAAAAATTTCCCCAAACACTCATTAAAAAATTTTTACAAGTCTCCTAGTATTCAATGTCTGCATTAAATGGCATGCCAGCAAATTTTTATTCAAAAAAAATCCATGATATGGAATACACAAAACTAAGCAAGAAATAATATGTTAACATTCCTTAGGCAGCTTCCAAAATGATGCAGGTAATTAGCAAGTGTTTATATTTTTTGTTTTGATTTGCCCACAGGTATTCATGTAACAGTATGTTTTAGAGACAGTCATGTAAAGATTTGCATTTTGGCATGTGTCTCTAACATTTGTTGGGATTTAATATGTACAGTTATTTGGAGTGAAATTTTCTGATCTGGATTTATCATACTTGAGGGCCCTAAAAACGAATACGTGAACATTTACAGTGTTACAGGGTCTTCTAGTTAACCTGTTAGTTTCAGGGCAATTAAGCTGGTAGTGTTTACCTTTATTTTTATCTCTTCCGGTTTTAGAGTTATTATGGGAACATAAATTGTTTTGTGTGTGTGTATGTGTGATTTTTGTGTGTGAAGAAAATGTTAACTCACTTTGTGGAGATCATAGTTCCAATCTTATATTCACTGTTTTATCAAAAATATCCTTTTCCTTTTTTATCCTCAAGATTTGAAGTAGATAATTTGTTTAAATAAAATTATTAAGATGTGATATATATTGGGGATAATAATAATTCAGGGGAAAAGCTATTTTAAAATGTATCTTATTCTCCATGAAAATATAATGTCATTAACATTCACTGAGTTCTTCAAATGTAAAAGGGCCCACATATGCATACTATGTGTTCTTACACTCACTCACTAGCTAACTCAAGCACTCAAGCAAAAATAGTCTCTGAGAGAAAGAGCTGTTAATGCTGGTGCCAACTTCCCCAACATACCCAAGAATTTCTTTATTTAGAACCACCCATGTGCTATATATTTTTTTAATCTCTGGAATCTCAGGGATTTTCCCATCCCTCTACATGCTTGAGACATTTCAGAGCATGGTAACTCCCTCTTGGAATCCTCGAACTCTTCTGTTTTATTTTTTAAATGTGGGTAACATTAGTATACAGGGAAGTGACTGTTCCTATGACAGAGTAGCATGAGATTCCCAGCTGGCAGAGCATACCTCTGAAGATCATTGTTGAGTAGGTAAGGCATTACCATGAGCTACCTAGACCTTTTTTTAAGGGGCCCTAATAATCATGAGATTTTACCTCAAGAGCTTTATTTAGGAGAAGGTGTGAAGAGCCATGCATTGCAGTACTGATAAAACACATGTGTAACTCTTGAATGTTCATTAGGTAACTGTAGATCTTTGCCAAAGCCCCACAATATGATACTTGTTTAATTTTTTCTAATTCAAATCGTAATCAATATAGTGAACCTGAGTTTTGGTAGTACATTTGCTTTCAACACAACTATGGCAACTTGGCTCTTTTTGGACCAGACCGTGATATTCTCTGAAGGAATCATTTTGTTATTGTCCCTTTGTGTCGTACAGTTGAAACTATTAACATATATTTAAAAATCATATCATATATGCATATTGTGTTTAAACACACTACTGATTTTACAATAAAGCACAATGTGCAATTGCAGAAAACTCCTTTTCACTTATGAGCATCTAAGTCTGAGATTCACACAAACCACACTTTTGTTTGACTCCAAAATATGGGTGCCAAATGAATCTACTGCACTAGGCTTATGAACACTACTGCAACTGTGGAGCCACTATTTCTCTACTGGGAGAATTGTTTCAGCAGATAAACCATCTGGCTTGAAACACAGCCCTCTTTGAAAATATTCCCCATTATGTTAGCTCTGAAACAATGTGTACAACTATGCTCCAGTGGAGGACATGTTAACAGAAATTCAATGTCAAACAATATCTGCTCTGTAATCTTTTGCTAAATGTAAAATAGAGGTAATAGAAATGCAAGATTTTAAGTCTTAAAGAGTCATTGTGAATGTGGCATAAGATGAAGAAAATTCAGGAAAATATTTAATAAAAAACTATAATAGAATATTTAACATTGTAATCTTTGTTTTTTAAGGATTGCCTATGGAAAATGTGGCTCTTTTTGTTATAAGAATAATGAAGATGATGCATTAATTCTCTGTGCTTATTCATTTCCTTTTAACTAAATGTTTTTAAATATGGATTGATTATATATGGCGGGAGAATTTTTGGAAGCTAGTATTCATAGCTAGAAATCCTGAAGTGAACTGGTGTCACTCAATGTGACTTAAGAGTCAGGAAAACTATGGAAAAACTAAAATAAATGATGAAAGGTAGAGAAAAATAGTATGCAGAGGGAACAGGTAAAATTTATAAGCAGTGAGAGAAAATGTGATTGAAGTTTTAAGAATCCGAAGCCAACAATATTGTTGATAGAAAAAAGTTAAAGGGAAACAGAAGTTAAAAAAAGGTATTATCTAGGTTTAAATCTATTTAGGGTGACATTAAAAAAGAAAACTTGAGTGAAGTTATAAGAATGTTGTAAAAAAAGTCATGCACACCTGAACCTATAAGACCAGAAATATCTATTTATGGAGAGTGTGTTTGGGTAACTGTTTGGGGTGATTGTAGGAGCAGTCAACATATAATTATTATTAAAGTGAAGTGAAATTGAGCCAAGTTCTAGCTGTTACTAAAACATAATAGAATGACAGAAAGTCTTAGGTAACAGAACTACCTGATCAATTTCTGGGAAACGCTGATGCAATATGATAACTCCTCTGAAGTTAAAAGAAAATGGTACATGGATAGGAAACATTGATTTCCAACCTTTATCACAAAATTGCCTTGTGCATCATATATATGTATGTATATATATATATATATATAGTGTTTTTGTTTTTTTCATATCATGAAATGGAATTTAGTCCTCATTATTTTGTCCTTCCTTCCTAGGTTCTTTTCTTGTCCCTCCTTCTGTATTCTTCCTTTACCATTCTGGCTTTAGCTGCGCAAACAAATGCCTTAATAAAAATCTCAACTTTAGATTTAAAAGGAACTATAATGATTATTAATTTTATTTCTGAACCTTTACAGATGGGATAACTAAAGTCCATAGAGTTTAAATTACTTTTTAAAAATTTTAACTTAGCTTTATTATGCTGGATAACCAAGGACTTGTATTAATCAAAGTTTTGGTTTCTAATAGAGAGGCCTGTTGATTTACTTAGTTGGCCAAAGGACCCAGGAGGATCCTTATGGAGGACTTTTCTATGAGCTATTGTAAGTAGCAGAACAGAGGTCTGTCCCTAAGTGGGAGGACATCTCTTTTTAGGCTTAGGATGATGAGCATGGGGTTTATTTGTTTTTAACAATCATCTTAGAAAAAGCTAGTATTCTACCACATGGGAGCCAAAATCAATGATATAGTTGGTTAAAAATAAAACTAACAGCAACTTTTGGTCATGGCTGATTCTATCTTTGTTTCTTGCTGAAGAGGAAGGACACATAGATTCCCTCTGAAGACTAAGAAATATACCATTCAGTCCTAAAAGTACTGGAATTTTCTCAGTCCATTCAGTGCCATTAGCTAGAGCAAGCACTCTATTAAGTTATATTGTGTCTATGTTTATGACTAGGAAGTGAACTCTGGATTATGTCTGTAGTGGAAAAAGAACAATCAGCAACTGAATGTATAGGACTTCTATTAAGTTTTTTTTTGGTAAAGGTTAATTATCACTTTAATACCATAAGGTCTGTTGCCTTGGGGAGAGTACTTAACTCATGAACTTCTGTGTGCCTTTCCCATTTTTTCCCTCTTTACTAGTGATGGAGTCATACTGTCATGTAGGAAGGACAAATCTTTATTGGATAGAAATTGAGGCATCAGTAAGCATTAGCAGGCTATTGGATTTTTTGGGGAGGGCTCCCTAATTCTTCTGCAATTTTGTAGTTTATCTGTGATGTGTTTGTGTGTCTGTATGACTGTGTGTATGTATGCGGGCATATTGAATTGCCAAGGCTGTGACAAGTTTTAAAGCTTCATCAGAAACATTTGGATATAAATTTACAATGAATCTTTCATTTTAAAAGATAAAATGCAATTAATTTCTATTAGAAAAGAGAATGTGACTTGTCTGAAGGATAATCAGAATATGAAGAGATAATTATTTGATGATATATACATAAAATTGAACTTCTCTAACTTTTTGGTTAGTGTTTTAGGTAAAGGATTTGAGAACTTAAGAGATAGTTTTACCTAATGATTACAGTTCCAAGAATGTGGTTCTGAGGAAATCTGAGGCACTTTTGTCCCCGAAGGACTAGGTAAAAGGACAATGAATGGTAAATGATTTACTTGTTGCTGCTTTGTACAGTTCTTCAGGTAGACTGTCTGTATTGACCCTTGTAAACTTGACAAAGAAAGTCAGTACAACAGGTACAAATAGGCTCCCACCCTGTCTTAGACAAAACAAAAAAACAAAACACCAGCAATCCAGAGCAGGCTTTATAATTTGATGGTCATCACTGTTTACCCAAGTACATGAAGCAATATTTGAGGTTTGAAAAAACAAGAAATGAAAACCAGCTCACCAACTGAGATGAGGCTGGCTATCAACCTGTGCACAGGGCAGGTAAGGTAGATTAATAACAGGCCACTCCTAAGAAGGTTTAGACTCTTACTGTCAGAGGGTAATAATTAATGATCAAATGTTAATGGAGATACTGGGCTGTTGATGTCATTAATTCAGCTCAGTGGAGCCAGTTCTGCCCAGGATCTGCCACAGCTGTCATTGCATTTGCTTAATTATTCCAGTGCCTTTGGGTTCTTTTTCTTTCATTTTTTTCTCTACCCTTCATGCCCTCCCCCCCGCCCCACTCTCCCCACTAACTATAGGACATTATGTATTCACTGATGCAGGATTATGGAGAGTATCCTGCTCTCTGGGCATTGCCAGGCCAAAAATACGTGAAAACCCGAAGGCAACAAAGGAGACCATAACTTTTTAAGGAAATGAAAAGATGGAAAATGCTGAAGAAAGGCTGTCTTTAAATAGCCTGATTGTGCTGGTACAATTTTGGGGTTCTTTAAGGCTTTGGATGTCGAAAGTGAATTCTGAGCTGCCTAAAATGTCAAAGTGCTCACACTCTCCCACAATCAAACAAAGAGAATATAGAAAAAGTGGCTCATGATTGTTAGTAGAACATAATGTCATACAATCATTCATCCAAGAAGGAACCAGCAAGTTAGCTTTACTGGACAAATTGAGGCAAGAAAACCATGGTGAGGGAAATGCCACTATGATTAAAATTCAGCTGTAGGAGGATATGAATTTGCCTGCTGCACTTTCAAAATCTTCTTGCATTTCTTTAGCTTTACGTCTCTTTTATCTGTCACAACGCCTTAAGTTTAAGGAAAACAGTTCTTTGTAAATACAATTTGAATCTTTCTCCCCTGGCCTGATAATCACTGCATTTCTCACTTTACTGTTTCCTAAATGGAGTGTTTACTTGGTTTTAAAAGACCCCCACCTTTCAAAATGCGTAATTGAAAAAATGTAGCTCTTTGGCTTTTCGGTATACTTTTCCAGTTGTGATGAATGTTACGATGTTGAACTAGGACACTGTGTCTTGTGTCTCAGTGTTGGAATGCTGCTTGACTCCCTTCCAAGCTGAAATGCTTAAAAAAATGTGAGGCACTACAACAATTTCAAATCTCTCTCTGTGCTACACGTAGTGATTTAAAATAATTGAAGCGCTTCAAATTATTATATGCCTTCAAATTTGGAAGTGAGAGGTTCTTAGCAAGTACAGGACACAATGATTTAAAATTATTAGAGTCCCTCAAATTTATCTTGTTTCAGCTTGAGAGTGATTAGGGGAACCTGAATTTGGGCAATTAAAAGTGATTAAAAATGGTTATTATATTCAGTTGTTATAGAGGTAATCAAAATTATAGATATTTGTATACATTTTTTAGTCATTGCTAAAATGACTCATTTTCTTTCTTATTTTTTTAAAGATTTATTTTATTGTTTTTGACAGAGAGAGAGAGAGACAGAGAGAGAGAGACAGAGACAGAGAGAAGGGGGAGGGCCCAGAACAGTCTCCATAGTAGCGTATCATAGGTTTTCCACATAGTTTCATTCCACTGGTGGGCACAGGGCTTCACAGGGCAGAAACTGGGCTGGGGTATCACCTTGGTGAGAACTGAACTGGGGGCACTCCTCCATTCAGCATATGGGTCCACATGGGCCAGGGCCGGGATTTGATCCTTGGTCCCCAGGGCTACAAAGCGAGTGCTTAACCCACTGAGCCATCCAGGCTTCCCCTCGTTTTCTTTTACATTCAAAAAGATATTATTAATTTTATTAATTAGCCCACCAGAAGAAGCATTTAAATAAACCACTTAAAATGAACCACAACACAATTTTACTTTCACTGCCATAGTCCCCCATTAATGACCTGAATATGACCATGATTGTAAAGCCAAATGCTCAAATTAGGCAGGAAGAGAACTGTTCTTTTATAGCATATGCATGAAAAAAAAAAAAAAAAAATATATATATATATATATATATATATATATTCAGTAAAAAGACCTGATGCGTTGTGGTGACAACAAGTAGTAGGGATTGTAGTTTGTCCTTATGAATTCTGCTATTTTTGCTTTATATAACATGGGACTTTTTGGACTGCTGCATAAAATATTACTTCCATAATGATCAAATTTGCTTTATATTTTCATATTTAAAAGAAAATGCTTCTACAAAATAATATTTTACATGGTTAAATTTGTTTTTATTTCAAAATGTTTTTGTTAAAGTCATTTAATGTAAATATTTATCTTATATCATCTCTGTGATGAAATATATGCATTCATTTAATTCTTTTGCTTTGGATATTTGGCTATTGAACCAATGGCAAAGGTACATAATTAGGAAATGAACAAGATGGAATTTTCAGATGATTTATTTGGTCACTTGATGGTCATTAAACATTCCTGAGAGCTTTAACGAAAAGATATTTTCTAAGCGGGAACATTTAAACTTTTTCTGAGTGCTCTGATGTTAAGATTCTAAGATGTAAGGTAGATTTATGGCTCAAAAGTTGATAATATATAAGAAGAAATCCAGTCATTAAGAAGTCAGCTAAAATTCTTTACATGTTTTATTTGTACCTTTGAAAGTCACATGGATGCTCTTTGACTTGATTTAAAAGAAAGTGACAAAGGTGAAATTCCAACATATTTCTCAATCACTTCCCTTCCTCAGTAAATATTTTTATTTTGATAAAAATTAAGATAAGTTGATTATGGATTTTATTAAAAAAAAAATCAAAACCTAGAATTAGAGTTGGAAATATTCTGGGACCTGAAAACTTTCTGATCTAATGAACTAGCTTCACGAATCTCCATATTTTTATTACTGCATAAATTTAACGGGATTAGAAATAGAAAACTCTAATAATAGAAAATAAGTTGTATTTGGGATTTCTGTAACTCTAGGGAGTTAAGACCCTGAACTATGTAAAGTCCTACATTTGGTATAGTAGTCAACTTTATTACTTATTTATTATTATTTATTTATTATAATTTATTATTAGTGTTTGAAATTTGAAAAATTTTCTTGTTTTGACACATATTTTTAATTCCCCCTATTACATTGCTCTTTTGTGCTAAATTCTGACAGGCAGAAGAAAGCTAAGGATGTTAGTTCAATTATTTGTGGCTGTGCTAAATTAAGAATATGTCAGCGAACTAGTGCTATGCTATTAAAGAATCAAATTAAACCTTATTTAGGTCACAGGTAAAATGAGCACAATTATATCAAGATAGCCTTTGTTGAGTATATAAGAATGCATAGAAATTTCTTAGTTTCAAGGCATGTTTATACCAAAATAAAGTTCTTCCTTTTAGCTATATTAGTTTGGGAGTTCTTAGAAACAGAAAGAGATATTTGAAAAAACTAAAGTACTATTTTTGTTCAAACTCTAAATCCTTCAGTAGTGTTAGCTTAGTGAACCAATTCAAATAAATATCTGATATATATTGATGCATCTCTTAAAATAAAAAATAATATTATTTCATATTTTAATGTTTTCTGCAGGAACAGTTGGTATTATTTCAGAAACAATAAGGCTATTAGTTATCAATTGAAAAATAACACACAATATATAGCTCTTGGCCTTGAGATTGGTAAGGAGTTTTCTCATAATTAAAAACTCACTGTCATTTTTAATTGTTTTTCAGTTTTAGAAAAAAGATCCATTTAGTGAATCCTTTTTCGTTACATCTCCAATAAATCTCAGGAGAAAAAAGGGATAATTTTCAAAACTGAAAAATTAAACTTGAAGGTTCATATAAATTGTTTGTGTTTGCTCTGTGGATATAAAGGAGCTTCTAAAGAAAGCCTAAGAGAAACAGCTCATACCTGGAGAAGTTTGCAATCTTGAATCGACTACAAGTTAACCGGCATGATCAGGGTGGGGTGGGGATCAGTTTACTGTCTAAAGAGCAGGGCTGTGGGAAGCCAGGATGGCTCAGCGGGTTAAGCGCTGGCTTTGCAGCCCCAGAGCCCAAGGATGAAATCCCGGCCCCGGCCCATGTGGACCCATATGCTGAACTGGGATGTGCCCCCAGTTCAGTTCTTGCTGGGGCCTATGCGAGAGGCCTCCTGTCCAGTTTCTGCCCTGCGGAGTGAAACTATATGGAAAACTAATGCTGTCAACTATAGAAACTGCTCTGGGTCCTCCCCCTTTTCTCTGTCAAAAACAATAAAATAAATCTTAAAAATAATATACTGAGAATCTGAATTTCTTGTCCTCTGTATTTCTACCATACATCTTGCCATCTGCTCATTTTTTCCATATTGTAGTATCTTCCCAGTTGCCCCCGTGATTTTCACTTTTTTCATCATATGTTCTGTTTTCTATATGGCTTTTCTAAAAGAAGATACAAATGGGCAATAGATATATGAAAAGGTGCTCAACATCACAAGTTATCATGGAAATGCTAATCAAAACCACAATGTGTTATCACCTCTCACCTAAAAGGATATCTATTATCAAATAGACAAGAGATAACAAATGCTATGGGATGTGGAAGGAAGGGAACACTTGTATACTGTTGGCGGGGATATAAATTGGTATAGCTGTTATGAAAAAACAGTATAGAAATTTCTTAAAAAATGAATAATAGAATTATCATATGATTCATTAATTTTACTTATGGTTATGCATCCCCAGGAAATAATATTACTACCTCAAATAGACATAATATGATCAAAAATATGGTGAATGTTTAAATTTAAAAAATTATTACAGTAAAAGACACATTGCTATTAATTTTCCTCAAAATACTCCCCCTTGCTTCAAATACACTTATCCCATCATTCTTGCCACTCTCTGAAGCAGTTCTGAAAGTCTTTTTTTGTGAGTGTCTTTAGTTGCTCTGTAGTTGCTGCCTCGATGTCTTGAGTTGACTCAAAACATTAACCTTCCATGGCTGTTTTGACTTTGGGGAAGAGCCAGATGTTGCACAGTGCCAGATCTGATGAATAAGGTGCATGAGGACACATGGTAATGTTTTTAAAGATTTATTTTTATTGTTTTTGACAGAGAGAGACAGAGGGAGAGATATACAGAGACAGAGAGAAGGGGGAGGGCCCAGAACAGTCTCCATAGTTGCACTTTGTTGGTTTTTCCACATAGTTTCATTCCACAGGCGGGCATGGGGCTGCACAGCCCAGGAACTGGGCCAGGGTCTCACCCCAGTGAGAACCAAACTGGGGGCACTCCCCAGTTCAGTATATGGGTCTGCATGGGCCAGGGCTGGGATTCGATCCTCAGCCCCCAGAGCTTCAAAGTGAGCGCTTAACCCACTGAGCCATCCCAGCTTCCGGTAATGTTTTTATTTGACAGAAATTGCTGTACCAGAAGCAATGGGTAATCTGAACTGATTTAGGACATTGACCAGCCACAATAGCACAACTAGAGATACAAAAGAGGACTTCCAGAACTGCTTCAGAAAGTGGAAGAATAATGGGATAAGTGTATTCAAAGTGAGGGGGAGTATTTTGAGGAGGATTTATGGCAATGTGTCTTTTACTGTATTAAATTCTTTTAATTTAAATATTTATTGTATATTTTTTTATCACACCTAGTATCAGCACACCCATGTTTATTGCTATATTATTTATAATAGCCAAGATACGGAAACAACCTAAGTGTCTATTGATGGATGACTGGATACAAATGCATAAATATACAATGGAATGTTATTCAGTCATAAAAAGAAGGAAATCCTGCTATGGTGACAATAAAGTTTCTTCTTTTTCAGGGAAGCCTCTGCTTTACTATTATTATTATTTTTTTCATTAAATTTATTAGGGTGTCATTGGTTGATAAAGATTACAGAGGTTCCAGGTATACAATTCTATATTATATTGTCTATGTATTGCATTGTGTGCTCTCCACCCAGAGTCAGTTCTCTTTCCATCTTCATATATTTGATGTCCCCTCCTCCTTCCCCACCCACCTTCCCCTCTACTCTCAGGTAACCACTAAACTATTGACTGTGCCCATGAGTTTTTGTTTCTTTGTTACTTTCAGTTCTATATTCCACATATGAGTGAAGTCATATGGCTCTTGGTTTTTGGTTTTTTTTTTCTGTCTGACTTATTTTGCTCAACATGATGATCTCAAGGTCTATCCATGTTGCTGCAAATGGCACTATTTCATCTTTTGTTATCACAGTGACCAAAGTGTCTGGATAGATGACTGGATAAAGAAGTTGTGGTAAATTCACTTTCCTTTTAAACTTTCTAATGGGTTGAATCTACCCACCCAGATTATCCAAGGCACCTCCCTTAAGTTAACTGATTGCAAATTTTACCTATATCTTTAATCTTTGTTTACATCAACACTTAATTAATGTTTAATTAAATAACTGAAGACTGCATTCTAGCCAAACTGGCACATCAAAAACAAACAAACAAACAAACAAACAAACAAACAAAAAAAGCAGAAAACAAATAACCAAAAAACCCCCCAGAAAACCAAATCACATTGGAAAGTTCTCACCTGGGAAAATAAAAGGGGTCCCAGACACACAGTTTATACTCATTCAGAAGCACTTTTTGCATGGACCTCTGCTGGGTCCTTGTGAGAAATTTGAAGAAAGGGAAGAAGACCGGAGTTAGTCCTCCTCATGGTTTGTTCAGGTGTGAGGGTGGTGATTAGCTATTGGGTGGAGCAGGCACAAATTTGCTTTTCTTTATCTTTCTCTCTTATAAAGAAAAACTGGCCAGGCAGGGGTAGCAAATTCTCTCTGCCAGGTACAGGTATTGCTTCTGGGAGCAAAATAGAAGCAAAATTTGTCTGTTTCTGGAGTATGAATATGAATAAGAAACAAGCACTTAAGAATTAAACAAACATCCACTACTACTGGAGAAAAGACAGAAGTAAAAAGATCCCTATTGCTCGGGCCCAGAAGCCTATATTTATAACAAGTAGAGATCTGCTTTTTCTTCTTTGGAAGAGGAAAAAAATTCTCATCCAAGTACAACTGCAGATACAAGGCAGGGTGTATCTACTATAGGTGAAAGGAATGCTGAGAAGGCTCAGGCGTAGACAGACTGCATCTCTATGGTACAGGCTAAGGTTGGACCAGGACAAAAAAAGAACCGAACAAAAACAAAACAACTTCCCAGCTTTTCTCATGAGTCTGCCACTGAATAACAAGCAACAGCAATCTACTAAGGACCAGTGTGCTGTAGGTCTTTGTGATTGCTGAAAGATGAAGGAAGAATAAACACACTGAGAAGAACCATTTAGTAGTCTAGCCCTGACTGTGAACCCAATGTGATATCAGCCTATTACAAGAAGACTATGAAAACTGGGATGCGCTCAATTTACAGTTAATTAGCAATAATAAAACCCAAACTCAGCTCAACTCCTGACTTGGTTTACTCAAAACTCCATTATAATCTGTAGCAGAGGATAGATGTTTGTTTCCAGCATAAATAGGCTGACCAGATATACCATTTTAATCGGGGAAGAAAGCAATGGTACTGTCTTTTTTCAAATGGTATGTGTGGTCAGCCTGGTTTCAATGGGCTAAATTCAAGATGTTAGGAAGCTGATCATATGTACCATTTGAAATGGGACAGTACTGTTGTTTTCTGTTTTATTTAAAACTGTACATCTGTTTAGCCTCAGCATGAATCACATCATTTTAGTCTCTATTTTTCTATAGAATATCTGACATTCAATTAAAAAAATTACAGGATATACACAAAAATAGCAAAAATAAACAACCCATTGTCAAGAGATAAAACATTCAGCACAATCGAAATTAGATATGACACAGATGTTCATTCTATCAGAAAGAAATTTTAAAATAACTAATATGTTTAAAAAACTGGGAGAAAATAAAAATGATGAATGAATAGTAGGGTATTTAGCAATAAATGGAAACTATAAGAAATTATGAGGTCAAATGGGAATGCTGAAAGAAAACATTAGAGAAGAAAGGATAATTTGATGGGCTCTTTACTAGATTGGAGCATAGCTGAAGAAAGAAGCAGTAAAGTTGAAGTTAAAATAACATAAGTTATCCAAAGTAAAACACAAAGGAAAATAAAATAAATAATCTATATAAATGAGCATCCAAAGTCTGCATCACAATATGAAGTGGTTTGCTATATGTGTAATTATGATTCTAGAGGGAGTGCTTACAGGTCAGGATGGAGGAGTAAGTAAATACTGGACTTGCCGGTTCTCACGATCATATCAGAACTACAAATAAAGTGGATAATGGCTATCATTGGGAATCATCTAAAATCTAGCTGAACGGAAGTTCTACAACTAAGCATATACAGTTGAAGCCGCCTCGAGGCTGATAGAGGGGCAAAGACCCCTACTGAGCTGGCCCCACACTGACGTGTGGCAGTTAAAAATCTGGAGGGATATCTCCACTTGCAGAGGCCCCCTGAGGAGTGAGGAGTCCCAGTCTTGCACAAGGCTACCCAGCCCAGGATCCCAGCATTGGAAAGAGAGGTCCTCACAAATTCTGGCGGGGAAAACCAGTGAAGATGGTGGCGGAGTGAGATGGAGGGCAGCTGCAGCCCCAGGCCTTCCTCTTTAAGGGCCTGCACGTGGACTTGCTGACAGACTCACTCACTCTGAGCTCCTGCACTGGGGCAACACCTTGAAAGGTGCCAGGGACCCACAGAGAGAAACGGAATGATTTGACTCCAGGACAGGGGCTGGAATAACAGCTTTCTCCTAGACAAGTGCTGCCAGAGTCCATTGTTCCATGATTGAGCCCTTTCACCTCCTGGAGTGTACACAGAGGTGACAGCCATAATCTGAGCCTTCATCAACCTCACTAATACTGTTCATTCACTTCATCCTGGTGTATCTCTGAGACTGCCACCATACCCAAGTTGTGGCCACCCATGTGACTTCCATGGCTTTTTTATATAAAAACCTATCTTGGCTCATGCTGGGGACTTTCCTAAAATCTTTCAAATGTTCACAAAGCTGCTAAAAGCAGCAATTGGCTTCAGCATGCCCACTAACCTTTGCTAAACATCCCAAGACTGGCAATAACGGCAGCAGTTTTCAGCTTAGCCTCTCCTAGCCACCTTCAAGCCTAGCAGAAGTTACAACTATCTCCAGATCATTTCGTAGCTCATATCAAGTTGTCTCAGGAAGTGCATAGGCAATGGCTGAACTTGGCCTGCAACAGAGGCCCTCTCAAGAGGCCCCTCAAACAATGCACCTCATGTCCAGTTTCAGACCATACCAGAGCACCACCCAACCACCTCCATAGCTGACACACACAAAGCACAAACTGGGCGGGCACCAGAGCCCTGCTAAAGCAAATTCTACTCTGTAGAATCATCCTCTACGTAATGGCTTCTCCACTGTAGTCATGGCCAGTCTTCACAACCAATCAGTTTGAGGGTCAACAATTCCCACTGATTGTGCAAATACCAACTAAGAATTAACTATAACTAAAGAGCACACACAACCCACACAAGGGACACACCTGTAGCACCCAGGAGACGGTGTTAATGGGCTTCACAGGACACCTGCTATATAAAATCACTTCACTAAAACTGGGAGATATTATAGGTCTACCTAATACATGAAAAACAAACACAGGGAGGCAGCCAAAATGGTGAGACAAAAAAAGTCCCAAATAAAAGATTAGAGAAAAGCTCTAGAAAAAGAGTTACAGAAAATGGAGATAAGCAATCTACCAAGTAGTGTTCAAAATACCAGTTATAAGGATTCTCAACTTCAACAAAGAGACAGAAAACATAAAAATAAAAATAGAAAAGAAAAAGAACAAATTAGAGATGAAGAATACAGTAACTGGAATAAAGAATATATTAGAGGAAATCAACCATAGATTAGATAATGCAGAGGATTAAATCAAAGTCTTGGATGATAAAGTAGCAGACAACAGAAAATCAGAACAGTATAAAGAAAAAATAATCCAATAAAATATAAATAGTTTAAGGGATCTTTGGAACAACACGAAGTGTACCAACTTTCAAATCATGGGGATATAAGAAGGAGAAAACAGAGAGCAAGGGAATGAAAACCCATTTAAAGAAATAATTAATAAAAGCTTCCCCAATCTGGTGAATAAAATAGACATACTTGTCTAGGAAGTATGGACAGTTCCAAAAGAAGATGAATTCAAAGAGACCCACATCAAGACACATCATGATTAACTCATTTCCCCTATAGAAAAAATAACATGCAGCTCACTGCTGCATTCATTTAATTTTACATAAACATGCCCTTTGAGGCTGAAACAAGCCCACTGGCTTTCAATGTGAAAATAAAAAATAAAAAATGTTCTTGAATTAATTTATAGCAACAAGCAATTTATAATTTTAAAATCCAGTCCTGAGTACTGTGACATATAGGGACCATTTAAAATTTTGGAGACAATGACATTGATTTTTAGAATACTAACACACCTAGAAGCGTAGCTCTGTGCATTGCAAGTAGAAGTAAAGGTTTGTACTCTGAGCTATTGAAGGATTATGGGGGAGAAGACTCTCCAACAGCAAAGATGAGCTCAAAGTTGGCTTTTCTAGTAGTTTAGCATTTTCACATGGCCCTGAACTTACTTACATAAAAATAAACTGTTCAGCTACAGCAAAAATTGAAGCAGAATCTATTATTTTATCTCTGAAAAACACATAGAACACTCAGCAAGAATATCTGGAGTTCTTGAAGCAAAAACTAATCATACTATTAAATATTTAGTTTTCATAATTTTTCAGTGTTCAGATAAAATTGCAACTGTTCATTTTGTCCTAACAAGTTCTTACTTGCTTTGCAGCCATTGGCTTGAAAAAGAGTAGTGGCAGAAAATAACATAGTTTTGAAGTGATGATTAAAAGTATTAATGACAATTTTAAAAAGTATTAGTCAAATTGGACCCCATGATTCAGTTCTTTCCACTGGAGTGTATTTGTTAGGATCAGCAAAAGAATCATTAAAACTGTTTCTGGCCACAATTGGGAATTATAAATATTCCACATTTTCTTATCCTATCTATGGTCTTATATAGTCTTCTTAAGTTATTTTCAACACTGAATTTCAGTGTCCTCAAAAGCACTCCTCACCCTGGTCAAGTTAACCTCTCTGTCCTCAGAAACCCAGTCTGGTGCTTTGATTTGGTTCTTCACTCTTTGTATTGTCTTACTTTCATTTTTTTTTTTTTTTAATCTTTTTGCCTCTTCCAATTCCCGATCCATCCATCTCTCAAGGTCTATTTCAAGTCTTACCTCTTTCATTTTACTTCTTGCAATTATATTGACTCTTCTCTTTATGAACTCCAAGTGCATTTGGCTTTTGTTTTGGAAATGACAGTTGTTTCAAAAGATTTTAATTATGTTAAATTAGGTAAAATGCCAAATTATTTCTAAGCGTTGTCACAAAGCAATTGCTAGTGTCAAAATATCTTCTGACATACAAGGTGTTTTTTGAGAAATGGAAAATTTGATATCCAAGTGTGTTCTAAACACTGGATTGTATTCACAGTCATTGGTATTAGGAAGCTTTAATTTGCTTTTCTTTTCGGTTTTGTAAATTTTTTTTAATCAGTTTTTGTTTGATAAAGCCTTTGAACCTTACACTTACGAGAACAGTGCCCACACTAACTAGCATTTTGTAGAACATGATTGACACAGAAATAGGTAAGAGGTCATGGCTTTTTTTGTATCACTATTTTTAAGTTTCTTAAACTATTTTTCAATGATTATAGGTTGTTCTAGGGTAATACGTGCATTGGAGATCATTTGGACCACCGGAGAACAAATTTTACTTTAATTATAAATCCAAAGATCAAGTCAATTTTCTCATACTGATTATTTCTCAGAGCAAGCTAACTCCTGAGAAATATTGTATCATTATGATGTTTCTGCTGTGATCCTTCTGCCATATTTTGTATTTTCAGTATTTCCCATAGTGAAGGACACTATAGATGTGGTCCATAGCCGGCTCCAGGGTTTTTACTTAAAGGGAGATGTTAACACTAGATCTGAGGAATGTATACCCATCAGGGTCTAGTAATAAAAAGTTTATTAATCCAAAAGGAGAATGTGTCAACATGCCCACATTTTAAGCTCATTAAACATCTCTAGTTATTTTACAAACAGCTTGTATTCAATAAAACTCCAAATGCTTTCTAGCACAAATATTTCTCTCCCTTAATTGTTTTTAAGTGATATCATGGAAATTTCATCCATATATACTTGCTGTTAATATATTTATTAAGTCAACTATTATTTGTAAAGATTGATATAATATTGTCCCTTTTCATAAACAGGAACCCAGATAGGCTTTTCTAATGTGTTAAGAAGCTAATTTTTGTTCAGGGAATCTCAATTATAACCAAAAATTTGGGTTATAGTAAAAACTAATATGTCTGAATCAGATTTGAATTTGTTCTTCATCCTCTATGTCACTTCCATGTGAAGATGCACACAGTACACTACCAGAAAAAAATTCAGATTAGGAAGAGATTTAGGTAATACACTCCTGTCGATTTCACTCTTCCCACTAAAAAAATGCAAGGTCATTGGTAATTGGTGTAAACATTGCTCCTAAGAGACTAAAAGTACTAATGATTACCTTTTTCTCCTAGTTTCTTGGAAATCTTTATACACAGTTAGGCAAACATATTATATAGAATCCATCAGAAATATATGGATGAGTGATAAATTATTTAAAGTTGTCACTCCAGATTTAGGATTTGAAAATATTTTTAATATTTCAACTGTTTTGCCATAAATGTTATATGATTTATTGTATAAAATCCAAAAAGAAGAGATTTTTACTATGAAATGTGTGAATTTGAAGATACATATACTTTATTTTAATATATTAAAGGAGAAAAAGTTAAATGGTGCATGTAAATGCTAGATAAGTTTTAGATATCCACTTAAATTATTCCAGGCGAATAAAATCATCTTATCTCTTTCATCTTCTATAAATGATGGAAAATTCATTTTTCTTTTGACATCTATGCTAACATAATGAAAGACTTGAAATTATACATGTAGTGGTTTTTGCATTTCAAAGTTGTGAAATGTCAAAGTTGGTAAAAACTTGTTTTTTAAGCTCTAAACTATCCAGAAGACAGCTCACAGCTGATTAGTGGTAAATAGAAGAACCCACTATTTAAAACTTTTCCAGTGGAGAAAGAGTCCCAAACGATTTTTACCACAAATGAAAGAGCTGCCTACTGACCCAAACATTAAAGAATGCGTATTGATGCTAAACATGATAGTGCGTCACCGAAGGTATATCTGATTTTTAAATTGCAGTTTGATTTCTGTCTGTTCTTGGAAGAACTGTGCATAAAGATTCTTGTTGTGGCTCAAACTGTTAATTTGCAAATATGTTCTATATATTAATATACTGGCTGTTATGGACCTGGTGGGATCATTAGAATCTATGAGGTAAATAGTATTGCTTAAAATATCTAATTTATATTTGAAAAGAAGTTTCAAACAGTCCCAAATAAAACAAGTATAGTCAGATCAATAATGTGTTTCAAAGCCCTTGATGAGTATTTGCATAATCTGCATTTTAAAAAGTCCATAAAAAGTATTTACACATCTTTAGAACATTTACAGTCTATCATGCCATCGCCTTTGCACTTTTATGAGAAATTTCTTTCATTAAAAAAACTGTTATAAAAGGAAATTGACAACTTTTAAATAATACTCTCAGAGACAATCTCCAAAGCCAGGAAACTCTAAGTGAAGGCTAACACTTAATTCCTCACTTTTTCTGCTTTTTCTTACACCTGTTGGAGAGATCTCAGATCAGTATGGTAGGAACCATATGTGCTGCAATAACAAGATACAATGGAACAAGTTACGGATGGAGTGTCAGCTTGGCATTCCCCACCCCAAACTCCTCCTTCTCTTCTGTTTAGTGCAAACACAGAAGAAAAACACTTGTGAGCTGTATTCCTATTCTTTCTGGAGCATTTTAGCCCTAGTTGCCTTGTTCTTGGTATCCGATGACTTAAAATCTCTATCTAGAAAATGAAATAAAGCTCATCTGTGTAGTTAACATGTGATAGCATTACCTGATTAAACATGTTCAGCTGAATTATTAATTTTCTGTTCTTGTTAAGTACTGGATTCATGGCTGGAAGTGAAAATGCATGCAATGTAAAAATATGCTGGAAAACAGTTGTAAAACCATCATTAGGTCTCAGTATTGCATGACTTCTTGTGAGACGGAATGACATGTTTCTTAAAACACGATCAACTGTCATTTTCACATGTTTATCCAAATAGTTCATATCGCAAATTATATATTCTAAAAAATCTGATGACAGAAGGTTCATATAAGATAATGTATATACACCAAATGTTAGTAAGATTAGAAAAAATTGTGTGTATCTTGAAAAAATTACTCAATATTATCATGGACTGTTGGTTCAAGTTGAAGAAACATTTTCTGACATTTAGAGAGTTAGTAAACAGAGTATATTTTATATCAATGTCATGGCTTCAGTTTTTAGTGTTTATTCAACTTCACCATATAGTAACTATGTCATTAAAAGTGATATGGTCTATGAAGGTGAGTGTACAAGAAAAAAATAATATTTTGATGTTATTATTTGTTTATTTTTTTGGTATATCACCTATGATCACAATATGTTTTGTTTATTTTGGAGTAGTTACATATAGTTTATTTATTTTATTTTATTTTTTTAAAATATATTTTTATTTATATTTATTTATTTTTGACAGAGAGAGAGAGAGAGAGAGATACAGAGAGATACAGAGACAGAGAGAGAACTGAAGTGGGGGAGCTCCCAGTTCAGCATATGGTTCCGCACGGGCCGGGACTCGATCCCCAGTCCCTGGCGCTGCAAAGTGAGCGCTCAACCCACCAATCCATCCCGGCTTCCCCTAATATAGTTTATTTTTGAATAGCAAATATGAAAATATTGAATAGAGATATGAAAATAGAGTCATAATAAATTCACTTGTTTTTTTCTAGAAGATCTATTATAAAGTTTGTAAGGTCCTACTCTTTACTCTAGGAATAGTTTTTATTTTAATTTTGGAAAGAGTTAAACCTTGTTTTCTTTTTAAACTTAAGCAAATAGTTACTCAGGTTTTTAGAGAGAACATCATAGTAAGAAAAAAGAAATTTAAGTCACTACTTAGCTTTCTGGACACATTACTTTCTAAATAAATATTTTTTCCAATACTGAGTAACAGAGTTCCACTTATTGATGATGAGCAACAGTGCACATAAATTACTGGAAGTTTTTGTGAATAAGCTCATTTTTAAAGGTCAGCAGTTTCCCCATAGGGCACAAAGTTCAGTATTATTGGGTTAAAAAAAGAAGGTAGAAATACTCTTCTACTTCATAGATAAAAATAATAAAAAAACATACTTGAGAGGGCCATAAAATTTTAATGATCATAATTAGATAAATTACCATCTCTCTGAATTTTAGTGTTATCATAAAGAGGGGGCATTTGCTTTTAAGGTTGTGATGAGGATTACATTGGCAATTTGTCCATGAGCCCAAAAAAGTTTATTGATTTTAGCTAATATCACCATACCATCAGCATTATCATTGCCACCATCTTTATTTTAATTATTACCAATAAAGTTAGCCTCACTGTTTGTGAATGTCAGATTCTATGGTTACTTAAGCAGTTCTTTGGCTGTCCAACATTTCTGAAGAATATCTATGTTTGTTTTTTTTAATGAG
>PVKE010018136.1:0-29918 GCA_004027555.1 Craseonycteris thonglongyai
AGGATCGAATCCCGGCTCCGGCCCAGGCAGGACCCACGTGCTGAACTGGGGAGTTCCCACAGTTTGGTTCTCTAACTGTCTCTGTCTCTGTCTCTCTCTCTATCTGTCAAAAAGTAAAATAGAAATAACTATGCACTGAAGACAAAAAGATAATTTCTCTCTATAAATGTGAAAAGATAAAAAAAAAAAAAAAAGAAAAGAAAATCTATACAAGTTGACAAATAAGAAATTAAGGCAGTGATGTGAAAGTGGCCTCAGAAACTCCTTTCTTTGAATTTAAAATGCATTGCCTGATTGATGGGGTAGAATGAGAAGTTGTTTGTTGGTTAATAAAAATTCCAGCTATGGGGATGTTGGGGTAACTCAGTGGTTGAGCGCTTACTTCGCAATCATGAGATCCGGGCTTCGATTCCAGGCCCTGGTCCATGCAAACCCATGTGCTGAACTGTGACAAAACTGGTAACCACGGACATGCTCAGTGGCGAAGGTTCTTGCTTCCCATGCAAGAGGCCCCTGGTTCAGTTCACACCCTGCAAGCTCCCACATCCACCTGTGTGGAATGAAGCCATGTCACCACTAACGATGTGTAACTGTGGAGACTGTTCTGGGTCCTCCCCCTTCTCTCTCTCTCTTTCTCTCTCATTCCTCTCATTTCTCTCTCTCTCTCCCTCTCACCTTCTCTCAAACAATAAAATAATTCTTAAAAAATTTCCAACTAATATCAGTAAACAGAAGCTCAAGAGGCCTTCTAGTCTTTTCGGAGCTGAGATGTGAGGAAGAGGAGTAAAGAAGACACAGTCTTCTGAGTAAAGCGTTGCTGATTTCCACTCCTCATATTCCATCATGTCTACACTGGCACGGACACTCTCATACAATGATACTTTTTGTTTCATTCTCTCACCATAGCCTAGTCCAGAACCTCATCAGCGGGTCAAAGATTACTGTAACAGTCAACCAGCTACTTGCCTTACCTTGTCCCCATTTCATGCAGGGTACACTTACCTGATCAGTTTTCCTAAGATCTCTTACTATGCCTCTTCTCCTGTACTTCACAGCCTGGGAATGCGTCAAACCAGAAGATATGAAATCCAAACAGGACTTCTATTCTGTGCCTATAATTTTACTCTCTTTGCTACCTCTATTTGGTTTATGCCATGGTCAACCTGAAAAGTACCTACGTCTCACTCACATCTTAGCTCAGGTATCACCTCCTCTAAGTCTTTAACTGAATCTCCAGATTTGGGAGCTGCTTTGGTTTTTGTCCTCATGGACCTGTGGCTCTCCAGGCACCTGTCATACATCTTTGCACTTATTTACTTACATGTTTACTATCCCCACTAATCTGTAAGTTCACCAAGGACTGTAGCCAAATCTAACTCACCTTTGTCTGTGATTCCAACGCCTGGCAAATTCCTGGCATGTGGAGAACTCTCATAAATATCTGTCAAATAAATGAATGGGTACAGGGTTCTGCTATACTTGATGGAAGACATTTAAGAAAAGAGATAGCTTTTTTAGGCCCCATTAGCCTGGGCCAAGGCTGTCAAACTGGCAGCCCTGGGGCTGCAGGTAATTTTTTGTGGCCTACGATGCTCTGAAATAAAATAAAAATAGAAGAAATTGTTATGAAGAAAATAGCGCTTAGGGGAGATCGAGGCAATACCATACACACAGTTCCCTCGTTAACCCTGTAACTACTGAAGATGATATACACATGGCCCAGTGCCTTTCCTGGGGGCCTGTGGGTGTGTATAAACGCGCTGACTCAGTTCCGGTGACGTGTATAAATGTGATGTGGCCCGTGTGAATCTTGCCTGTTGCACCAAATGACCCGTGTTTTAATTGAGTTTGACACCCCTGGCAGGCCATCACCACTGCATTAAAAATGGGCTGGATCATGTACTAAAATGACTATGGGAGAAAGAACTCAGAAGATCCAGAGCTGGCTTCTGGAGCAAGCAGCCCGGAATCATAGAAATAATCTTTGTTTGACCTACAAGGGACAAAACAAGTTTCTGCTCAGAAGTCACCTTCTGTGAAAGATGTTCTCTGACTGGGCTCTCTTATTCCCTCCCTGTCTCTTAAGCCTCCCAACCTTTCTTTATCATTCTCACACAATCTGATAGTTTATTATATACCCATATATCTATTGCCCAGTTCTCACTAGATGAAATATCTGCAAGAGTAAGAACTTTGTGGAATTCACAAAATCTAACACAGCACCAGGCACATGGTAGACACTCAATAAATATTTGGTTAAATAAATAAATAATAAAGGAATCAATGTCTTTTTGCTTTTTATTTTTTTTTCATGGAATCAATGACTCCAGTTGCTTCTTGTTCCAAGTATTATGATTAGTGATTGAATAAGCTTAGTTCTTTGAGAGATTGAGCTGAGAGTAAAGAGATGAGATGGAATCAAAAACCCTTGAAAGGGGAAGCTGTTATGGCTCAGCGAGTTAAGCACTTGCTTTGCAGCCCCAGAGACCAAGGTTCAAACCCTGGCACATGGGGGCCCATATGCTGAACTGGGGTGTGCTTCCCATGCGGGAAGTCCCCAGTTTGGTTCTTGCCCCCTCCCCACCCAGTTCAGCCCCTGGATCAAGGGGGCATGCCTCTCATGTGGAAGGCCCCCAGCTCAGTTCCTGTCTCGAGTGGCCCAGCACACCTGTGTGAAATAAAACCATGGTGAAAACTGATGATGTACAACTATGGAGACTGCTCTGGGCCCTCCCCTTTCTCTCTGCCTCTCTCTGTCTCTGTCAAAAATAATAAAATAAAATCTTAATAACACAAACAAAACCCTGCAAAAGCTCTGGAGCCACAAAGGGAAGAGGCCACCTTGAAGGCTTCTTCATCCTCAGCCAATCACTGGTGGTCATTACAGGACCCTAAATAAGAACACAATTTGTATTAATTTTTTATATGTATACCATTCACGTATATGTTTATTAAATTACTCAACTAATATATCTTTTGTACTGATCATATGTCAGACTATGTTGGGTGGACTGAGGGCACAAATGTTTAGTTCAATAATGCTTTTCATTTGGGCCACACATTTACAAAACGTAAAGTGGAATATGCTGTGATAAAGAATAAAGGGCTAAGAGAATATTGCTGTGGGAAGGTAACTTCTTTTTTTTTTTTTAACAGGAAGGAGGTACCAGAAAACATTTCAGAGAGGTGTCATTTAAACAGAGGCCTAAAGAATGAGCAGAGATTCTCCCAATCAATGCTGCTGTCTTCCAAAACTACCTCTACTTCACCCCCCTGAATCTCGATTGTGCCGTCTATGGACCCCTCTTATAATTAACCCAATGACCCCTGCAATGTTACTTCTTGCATCATGGTGGATGAAGCTATAACCTACTTGATGATGGTTTGTAGAGACCCTCCTACCACAGTTTGCTCCAGATAGGAACATGGGGGGACTTTGGGTATATATCTTAGCCTCATTATACCTTAGTTTTATCACTTGAAAAATGAGAACTTTGAACTGTGTAATCTTTACACTACTTTATAGCTCTAGAATTCCTTGGAATATGATGATTAGGAAAAGTATTAGCAAAAATAGTTAAAATAAAAAGCCCTTCAGTGATTCTGAAGCCTTTGTTATTCTGAAATTTTATACATACAGGAAACCTTGTTCTACTCAATAATGTTGGGTAAATGAGGTGTTGCTGTGATAATGGTTCTCAATCTCCTTAGTGTAGCTGACAACATTAATTTATTGTGTTGAATGCCCTATTCCCATGGAGTGGGCCCAGCGAATTTTTATAAAGTCTCAGAACATCTTCTGACATATACGATGAGTCTGAGATGCAGGGTTGGGACTGGAAAATGGCCTCTTTCTTCCCAAAATATATGATCTCTGGTTATCTGGTGAAATCTAGAAAATTACACAAAACTTAATATTATTAATGCTTTCTTTTTTTCCTTAAGATTCTGTGCATTATAAATATAAGTGGTGTAATTCCTTGGAATGTATTACATTTCATTTCTAGAGGTTGTTACAAGTTACGTGCCTACTTCTACTACAGGCTGAAAGAAGAAAGAGTGATCTGGTAATTACATACTGCTCAGATCAAGGAATGAGCCATCTTCAGGGAAATATAAATAGATGTTTACTACCACTTACTGGGCAAGTGCAAATGAGACAAAGGTTCCATTAGGTGCTTCATGCACTAAGGACTTCACTGTGAGTGATGCTGCTTCTGATGAACCATTAATGCCCTGTAGAGACCACCACTGGTTATCAAGAAACGTGGGCTGGGAACGGCTTTGAGACTGAGGGCATATTATGGTACTCTGACTTTCTCCAAACCCTTAGGACACAAGATCAAATGATCTAATGCTTCTATTAATTATTGTCATGTGATGGGGCTTTTGGTTTTTTCTAAATTTAACCTTTTTCAGATAAAGTGACATAAATACAGACAACTAATTATTGAGTTGACAACTGTTCTAGTCAAAACAGACTGTTCATGTGTTTTTTTTGTTGTTGTTTCATTAGAAATGAAAATTTGCTATTCCTTTCAATTATATCTGGGATCGACAATATGTTTCTGGAACTCAAATTAATTATTAAACAGGGGAAAATACGCTATTACATAAGTGAGGACATTTCATTCTTTTACAAAGTTCAGTGTTTACTATTAAAGACGAAGAGTGCTATTGGAATCATAATTTGGGATTTTAATGAGAATGTGAGTTCTAATTGTTTTGTAGAAGTACTTTATTTTTCTTCAAATATAGTTTAAGCTAAATAAGATAAAATTTTTGCTTCTCCAATTAGCAAAGCTCTAAAAGTATGATAGCCCACTTACTTTATTGCAGAGGGCATCAGAGAGCCAGGCGCTCTTAGATTGGTGGGAGGTTATAAACTGGTAGAATCTCTCTGGATGGCAATTTGTCAAAACCCTTCAAAACTAAAAATTTTCATTGCATGAGGTCGGGCTGAGTGAAGTAGGCCTCAGTGCCTGGGGTGGGGGTGAGGAAGCTGGGGGCAGCCTGAGCAGAGGAAAGAATGGGTCCATATAAGAGAGCCTTCAGACAAGGAGTGAGAGGCCAAAACAGGCAAAAAGGGTGTCCAGTGGGGAATAGTGCGGACAGCAGTCTACTCAGTGCATCAGAGCCCTAGGACAACAAGGACATCAGCATGTTGGGGGGTAGCTGAGCACAAGGTTTCAGAGCTGAAGTAAAGTGAGTGGTCTCTGTCACCTTGACAGTAAAAGGTACATTCAGCTTTTTTTTTCTCTCTTTGGCTGTGTCAGTAATGAAGGCCTTATTCATTGTCCACCACAAAGTCAACATATCTTTTCTTTTTTTTTTTTTAAGATTTATTTTATTATTTTGACAGAGACATAGAGAAGGGTCCAGAGCAGTCTCCATAGTTGTACATCATCAGTTTTTGACGTGGTTTTGTTCCACACAGGTGGGTGGGGGCAGCACAGGGCGGGAACTGAGCTGGGGGCTTCCTGCATGGGAGGCGTGCCCCCTCGAGCCAGGGGCTAAATGGAGGGGGGGAGGGAAAGGGGGAGGTGAGAACCAAACTGGGGGGCACACCCCAGTTCAGCATACGGGTTCACACAGGCTGGGGCTGGGATTCGATCCTTGGTCCCTGGGGCTGCAAAGTGAGCACTTAACCCATGAACTATCCCAGCTTCCCCACATTCAGCTTTGAAGACACTAAAAATGGGTTCTTGTGATGGCTAAATCAGTGCTTCTCAGACACTATTCACTTCCAACTCTAACTTTATGAGTTTTTACCATCTCTGTGTGCCATCTACACTATTATTAAATGTTTTTCTTCCAGATGACCTTGTTTTAATTAAATATTTACTATAGAGAATTTTTAAAAGAATGGATGTCTGCTTTGTGTGGAAAATCAAGATTATTTGCCATGAAGACAAGGAAAAGGTAAAAAGAAATACTCAAATCCCCTCAAAATATTATTACATTCTTAAAATTTAACAGTTAAGTGAAACAATAAAAAGTAAAAATAATTAGTCTAATCCATTTTTACAAAAAGTGAGTATCTGAAATGTAATTTCCCCCATGAGATTAAAACTATGAGCAGTCATTCACAAAAGAAATAGTTTGGTTGGATTTCATTTAGCTTAAGGTGAAAATGTACTTCTAGGCCAGGGAAAGGACTGGGTTTTAATTTTACTGTTACCAAGTTTGGAGAGACCCTACCAACACCTTACACAAAACTGGGAAGGCCAAGGGCATTAATAATGCTCTTTGAGCATTAATTTCTAATCCAAATATTGTGAAGGGCTTTTGTTCAGTTAAATGTGGTTTTAGGAAGTAATAATTTCCAGGGGCTACTAATGGACCAGAGGCCAGAACCACTCAACCTTCCACGTTGCTCCAACTCTACCCCAAGCCTCAAGTCTCAGCTAGCTCCACTTAAAATCAGCCGGGCATGCCAGCTATCTGGGAAACTCTAACCTGACAGTTATCTGTTAACCAGTTTCTACACGAAGATGCACATTTCAAACCCATCCCTGCCTCTTTCTTATTTCTCTTTGGCTGTTAAAGAAATACTGTCTTCTAGAATTCCCGACATTTCCTGCACCTAGTTTCTAAGGAGACAGGCAATATTTTAAAGTAGGGCAGCCTTTTTCCTCCTGTCTCTTTCTTTTTTCTTTCCTTTGGTTCTCTTCCCAGCCCTGACTCTCTACCTAGGGGCCAAAGGTCTCTCTGTCTCTAACCAAGGCTACCCTCACCTCACCAGTGTGCATAGTAAAGGACCCAAGGAACCTCAGGCCTGGGAAAGGCTGCTGGGCATTGTGGGCCACACACCAAACTCAGTGTCAGAAAACTGGGTTTAGACCTCAGTATTTATGGAAGCATAGAGAAATCCCTTAACCTCACTGATTCTTGGAATTCTCAGGTTAAAATCATGCCAACCAAAGATTTTTTTCCTAAGCCTATCTTCAAGGTTTTGGTAAGGAGAAAAATAAAATTAAATGTATGAAGGAACTTTGTAAACTGATAAAATTCTATGAAACTGTTGGTGATTACCACTATGAAGAGATATTAAATATGCATACTGTACAAAGGCTTGTGTATTGCATATAGGGACATGCATGTGGTTTAAAATAAGGTTTCTCAATCTTGGCCATATACACATGTGGGGCTGGATAATTACTCAGCATGGCAGGGTGCTGTCCTGTGCATTATAGGATGTTAGGCAGCATCTCTGACCTCTACTCACTAGATGAGTAGACATGCCCCACTCCCCAGCTGTGACAACCAGTAACGTTTCCATCTATTTCCAAATGTCCCTGGGTTATCCCGAGTTGAGAATTACTAATAAAAGTCAGAAAGCCTCCTTTGGAAAGGTAATTTATTTCTAGAAAATTATTCTGAAATAACGAGAAATGTGCACAAATGTATTTATCATATGCCAAAATTAAAAATTATCAAAATGTTCAATAATAAAGAGTTGGTTAAAATAATTATGGCACAGTCATATGATCAAGTACTTTACAGAAATTACATTGCGGGGGCATATTCATTCTCAGAATATTCAACACTAATTAACTATGTTTTCAGCTGCCTGACAGTTAGGTGTAGGCCAGGTGGCCAGTCAGGCCACTGATGATGGAGTGGGAGGAAGTGTGTGATTTCTAGGCTAAGACAAAAGTGGGACTTCCTTCTCTTTCTCTTCCCCTTTGGCAGCAACCATGGAAATCATGTGTTGAAATGACAGTGCTCATGATGGAAACATCCTGGGTCCCTGAATCACTACTTGGATGAGACCTGTCCCACAATGGCATTTTTGTTTCTCCAGGAAAAAAAGTTTAAGCCACTTAGATGCCAGGGTTGGTTTTTTTCCTCTTGAATGGCCGCTCCTAATTACTACAAATATTCATGCTTATAAAAGACTGGAAAGAGAGAAAGCAAAATGTAAACATTGGCTACATTTCAGTGGTGGGCTTACCAGTGACTTACTCATTCATTCATTCATTTCAACAAAGGTTTACTGAGCCCATGTGCACCAATATGATGAGAGGTGCTGAGAGGTTCAGTGATGAACGTGGTATCATCTTTACCTTCTTAGGGACTTAGGATCTTTTCATATGCCAGAAGAAAGAGTAAATAAAAGAGTCTTTATACAGAAGTTGAAAGACAGAGAGAGAAAGAGAGAGAGAGAGAGAGAGAGGTCCTAACACCTAAAGAAGAATATTCTGCATTGGTAACCTGAAGAAACAGAAATCACTGGGCCCACCCTTCATGTCCCTTTAATGGAGCATATGTTGTACAGCTTTGTACAAACTAAGATTAAAAACACAGAGCTCCAGGGTGTTCTGTCATGGTTGAGCAAACCCAGTTGTGTGCATGGTTTGTCAAAGGAGATTTCATTAGATTGTGTAAAAGTGCCACTCCTGTTTAGGACTAGATGTTTGTAATCTTTCTGCTCTATTTGCTGCATGAACATTCATTATTTTAGATCAAAGAAAACAGAGGAAGCCACTCATACTTCCCCAGTGTCTCTCTCATTAAAATTAATTATTTTCCCAGTTCAGTCATTTTTGTTCACAATCATGTCCAGTGAGAGACACAGGTCTTAGGAAACCCCATTACAGCAGAGGCAGTTTCAAAACCAGATAAAAGGGTGAGGGGCAGGAGCTTTCAGAAAGATTTGGCAGGAAATAACTTCGTGTTCACAATGACTTGCCATATTTTGAAGTCTCTTCTTTGAGATTGGTTTTGAAAGCACTGTATCATAAATATAAATATTTTCTAGTTTAATTTTTAAACTGAAAAAAATGACTTCTATTCAGAAACAATGAAGCAATTTTTTGCATTACTTTATAGCACATGAATCTAATTACTACTTTAGCCAATAAAGGAAACACAATGCATCTTGTGACGCATTTTGGTAATATTGTGCAGCTACAGGTTTCCCTTATTTTATGTAGTGAACCCATAGCATACACGTAAGTGATTCCTTCAAAACAGAGGAATATGATTCTCCATTCATTGGGGAATGAATACCTTGATTATTGTCCATTCATAAACCAAGCCCAATTAAATGTTTCAGTAGGAATAATCTCATCGAAATGAAGATCTGACAGCACAGCTTAGTGTCACTTATTTTAAATCTCATTTGTTAATAGAAAATAAAAACTTTGTGTTGCAAAGACAAAAATAATGCATTTCAAATTTCAAAGAAATGGTAAAAATGGAGACGTTAGTGCTGTCTCACTTCCAGGCTCATCTTCACAGGACATGAAAGCGTCAGCGTCAGAGTCCAAGGAAGGCTCTAGAGAGCATGTCCCATGTCTGTCACTCTGGCCTTTCATGTTTGTTGCTATGTGCTTAATGGTGCTGCTCATCTGTATCTGAAGGGCAATGACAGCCTCCCTCCCAGAGGACAAGAATGCAGGGCTGCTGAAGCGGCTGGTGTGACTAAGGCTCTATAAAAAGCGTGTGTTGAGTCTTACCCCAGAGAGAGAAGACTGGCCTAGGTTTTGTTCTTGAAGGATCCTGCCATGTTCAGCAGCTAGGCAGGACCTCAGGAAAATGGGGTCTGACAGTGAGCTGGGGGACTCTCCAATGCTGCTGAAAGTACAAGCAGTTTGCTATGGACTGAATGGCTGTGCCCCTCCAAAATCCATATGTTGAAACCTAATCTCCAATGTGATGATATTTGGAGGAGGGGCCTTTGGAGGTAATTACACCTTGAGGACGAAACCCTTATGAAGAGGGGGGCAGCTCAGAATTTATGCAACTGAGGAGGATCCTTGGACCCAACCAGGAAGACAGTGAAAGTGTGCCTGGGGGAGGGTGCAAAGACTGGAGGTTTAGGTACTCCAACTGCTGAGTGCAGGTACACTGGGAAAGAGAGAGACCCCTGAATGCAGTGAGTCAGGAGAGGCTCCAGGGGAAGAGGCAAGACCCAACCAACTCTCCAAACATCTTTTCTTCATAGGGTGGCAGCTGCACAAGAGCTGGCATTGAGCTGGAACCTACCTGCCAACCCCAGAGGTGTGCTATTTCTCCCCAACCCCCACTCCCTAAAGTCTGGGATAGCCACGGCCACTGGAGAATTACTGCCACCCTGTGGCCACTACAGCAATGACAGCCACAGAGACCAGGATGCCTCTGCAGACACTTGGCTGCCGAGTTCTTCGCTTCCTACAAGTGGACTCAGGAACTCTGGGTTTGAGTAACCCCTGGAGTTTTTAGTTCGATCATGAAGGGTGAAGGAGAAAGGGGAGAACCTGGAAAAGAAGAAAGGCATTAGTGTAAAAGCCAAATGGAGGCTTCAGCCATTTTAATACCGAAGGAGATGTGACATTTTATGCTAGTCACCCTGGAGAAATGGGGCAGAGGTAAGCTTCGTTTGCCATATGGCCTTTTATATAGGTCATAGGAGAGAAGGATTTTAAACAGGGAATATAGTTGATCTGAGATTGCTCTAGAAATAAGACTCAGATGTATGGATTGGAGCAAACAAATGGACAGAGAGAGGGGGGGAGATGAAAATGGGTGAAAACAGGGAGAGGACCACAAGGTTCCAGGCCACCCTGAGGGCCTGAGACATAGATAAGGAGTAGAGAAGAAGTAGATGGAATCCACAAGGCCAAGCAATTTCTAGACTGTTGAAGGGATGCGGGGGGTGGGGGGGGGGGGAGGTGTTTGGCTTGAGTGACTGAGTGGATGGTAGTGTCTCATCAGTCACAGAATTGAGAATGGAGGAAAAAGAGCAGACTTGGGGAGAAATTTCATGAGTTCATTTTGGGACATATTAGGTTCTAGGTTCCTGGGAGCAATCCAAGACGAGAAGAGCAGTTAGGTAATTATATGTGCAGGTAGAGAGCTCATGAGAAACTCTATGTTGAAGACATAAAAAAGAGTAAATAACATATGGGTAGTGGCTAGAGCCACAAAAGGGATGGGATGCCCAGGAAGATCACGTGTATGGGGTAGAAGAGAACTGAGGGCAAAAATCCTAGAGTATCACTCAGAGTGTTTTAGTTGCAAAGAATAGAGACTGAATCTAATAAATGTAAGCAATAGATAACAAAATAATTTATTGGAAGCCTACTGAGTACCGTAGGCCACAGAATAATTAACTGACAACTGGGCCTTAAGGAAGACAGGAAATTAGGGTGCCCCAGTGTCTCTGGACAGATTTTGTGGCTTGCTATCTTATTAGTTCAGGATGCTATAATAAGAATATCATAGACTGGTTGCTTTAACAACAAACATTTATTTCTCACAGTTCTGAGGCCTGGGAAGTCCAAGATCAGAGTGCCAGCATGGTTGAGTTCTGTTGAGAGCTCTTTTTCTGATTTCCTCACACGGGGGAGAGAGAGGAAGTAAGATCCCTCATTCTCTCTCCTATATAAGAGAGGTGTCTCCTATTATAAGGGCACTAATCCCCAGGGAAGGCTGTCAGGAAAGGCAGGCTGGAACTCTTCAGCGTAGGCTAAAGTCTACATGCAGAATTTCTTTTTCAGGGAAGTTTTATCAAAGATTTAAAATCCTTTCAACTGATTGGATCAGTTCCACCCAGATCATCAATCTCTTAATTATAGTCAACTGATTATGGACTTTAATCACATGCACAAAACACTTTCATCATAACACTTAGGTTAGTGTTTGGTTGAACAACTTGGGACTGTAGCCTAAAACCAAGTTGACACATCAAAAAGGTCATTACAAATGCGTTTTAAATATTTAACATACTCTAAACATTATTTTAAATGTAATATTTTAGCCAGAATATTCTTTTGAGGTTCTGTAGTTACTCCTTTTTTTGCAAGTGAAGAAATTAAATCTCTGAATGAATAAACTAACTGTCTAATGTTTTGCAGCTAGTAAAAGAAGTGGAGCTGGAGTTTGACTCAGATAATCAAGACTCCGCAACCAACCAGCTGAACCATGTGACCAGTTGGCTGTTTGCAGAGGATTAAATCAAGAGCAGAGGGCAGCTGTATGTATTCACTTCTGTATTCTTAGCACCTAGTCTGACAGAAAACAGAAACCTCATTGTTGAATTAACTAGTTAAGGTATAAGATTAAAAATATTCTGTGAACATTCATGGAAAAATTAATTAAATCCACCAAACAGGTTCCTGAAACTACAAACTTCTTAGAACAATTTTCTTAATTTATATTTGAGTATTCTTTCATTATTTAAAGGAATTAAGCAGTTGTTTAGTTCAGAGCTGGAGTTTAAGTAAAATACTTCAAGCAGGACTTTTTCTCTAAGTTGCCCCTTTAATTTTCATTATGCATGATATGAAGCCAAATTCCATATTTAATTAAAATTCAATATCTTTGTGAGGGTAAAGAAGGTATTTTCTGTATGAGTTTTTTCTTTGGAAACTAAATAGAACCTGTTAAGATTTATTAGTTTACAAAAAATAAATTGTGGGTTTTCAGTATTCAATAACTTTACTGACATTAGGTCCAAACATAAGTAAATTGCAAAACAAATTCAATTGAGAAAATTAAAAGAAAATAACAATTATTCAAGATTCTGGTAATCCAAGTGGGAAAATACCTCATTAAATAAATGAGAAGTGAGGCATGTAAATCCTATTGTATTCATGAGGCTCCATTTAAAACTCAACGATAACTGATGTTCTGTAAGAACAAGAATCTGAAAGAAGTTAGGCAGACAAAAGAATCCAAAAACTCTTGCACTTTAGAACTGGAAAGGGACCTTTGAGACAAGTTCCTTCTAGGGCATTTGACAGATAAGACCTAGAGGCCCAGGAGGACAAATGAAGTATGCAGACCAGGGCTTGGAGTAAGAGAGCTACTTGAGAGAGACAAGTGTGTGCCTTCCAGCTGTGCCCTGTGGGTCCCCCAGGCCCAACTAGGATGGCTCCTATGGGGAGAAAGTATTATAGGGAGGTGTCCACAAAGTCTCACCTGCCAACCCACTCTTAACTCAGTTACCCCTCCCTCAGATTCCCAGACCTACTTCAGCCCTGCAGGGGCCCCCTCTCCTCAATTTGAGACTCGGTTTACTTGCTTACATTTTAGCTCTGTTTTCTCCTTCGGATTTTAGGGTTCCTGGCTACTTTGGATGAGAATGCTCTATTTCCTACGCAGAACCTGTGGGCAGAGCCCGACCCCACAGGGCCCAGGGTTCAAGAATTCAAATATAATGCTGAGTCTAATATTTGAAATTAAACTTGCTGAGCAAGTCTATTTGTAAGGCAATGCTCAAGGTATTTTCCAAAGTAGATGGTTATAATCTTCGTGTCTCTCTTATTCTTTTAAAGTCACAGAATCCCAGGTTCAGGCAATCCTTTCAGTGCATGTCTTGAGCCAATTTTGTAACACATGATTTACCTTGATAGCGTCTCTGTTGAGGGTGGGCCAGTAGCTGCTTAAACAAACCCAGTGCCCAGGAATATCAATTCATTCACCTTCAGAAAATTCTGACGCTTAGAAACAAATGTCTTTCCATTGAGCTAAAATCCTATTCCTGTGAGGTTTCTAGCACGGCGGTGACAATGTGAAATTTTACCTGAGCCCATGCTCGCAGAAAACGGCCCCTTCTCTGCTTTCATAATCTCTCTGAATAGTCTCTCCTTGGTAAATCTGAATTTGTCTATTTGGCAGTGCTACTGTAATCACCTCAGCCTACCCCTGCATTCTCTCAAGAGGGGCAGTACAACCCAAGAGGACAAAAAGTAATTTTGGGGGGAGACAAAAAAAACAAAAAACAAAAAAAACTTACTCTTTTTGTGTATCAAGTACAGATATACAGATGTACAATAGATACATAGTATTAAGATTTCATGGTGGGGGTGGGTAATGAGAGTAAAAATACAGTAACACTCTTCCCCTCCCTCCATTATTTGCAGTTTTGCTTTTCACACTTTCAGTTACCCAAAGTAAACTGTGGTCCAAAAATATTAAATGAAAAATTCCAGAAATAAACAATTAATAAGTTTTAAATTGTGGGCCATTCTGAATAGTGTGATAAAATCTCACACCATCATGCAATCTTGTGCCGTCCTGCCTGTGACGTGACCTACGTTTCCACGCTGTGAACGCTCCCTGCCCATTAGTCACATAGTAACCATTTTGGTTATTAGATTAACTGTGTCTGTATCACAATGTTTGTGTTCATGTAATCCCTATTTTACTTAACAACATCTTTAAAGTGCAAGGGTAGTGATGCTGGCAATTCAGATATGCCAAAAAGAGGCTGTAAAGTGCTTCCTTTAGGGAAAAAGGTGAAAGTTCTCAACTTAAAAAGGAAAGACAAAAATTCTATGCTGAGGTTGCTAAGATCTATCGTAAGAAGGAATCTTCTATCAATGGAATTGTGAAAAAGCAAAAAGACATTTGGGCCAGTGTTGCTGACACGCCTCAGACTTCAAACGCACCTCATCATGTAGGTATTGCAGCACCTCTCTGCATCCCAAGAAGGATGAGTGCAATACAAGAGGTTTTTGAGAGAAACAACATCCACATAATTTTTATCACAGCGTATTGTTATAATTGTTCTATTTTGTTATTGGTGATTATTAATCTCTTGTGCCTAATTTAAAATTAAACTTTATCATAGGTATGCATGTATAGGAAAAACAAAACAAAACATAGTATATAGAGGGTTTAGTGCCATCTGCAGTTTCAGGCATCAACTGGGGGTTTTGGAATGTATCCCCTGAAGATAAGGAGGGACGATTGTATCTTTAAAGTTGCTGCAGGGAGGTGATTATGAAAAAAAGTTTGAAAAACATTGGTCTGTACTTCTTCCCCATGAAAACTATTCAAGTGTTCTTAGGCAGTTCTCCTATTCCCTCTCAGCCTTTTCATTTCCCAGGGATTGAAGAAGCTCTCTTCTTCACTCCCCATCACTAATCCTGAATCATTTTCTCCTTCCTCCTCCTTCAAAATTCCCAGCTGCCAACACCATTGTGCCCTCTTCAAATTCTCATTTTAATGCCCTTATTTACTGAAGGCTCAATCTCTGGCTCAGCTTCTCCTTCTCCTGTTCTTGTCATCTTTACTGGTGACTGAGTCACTCCTCCTGCCCTTGTCAGTTCACTGATTCCCTTACCCTGTATACTCTCTTTTCCGCCCCGTGTTAGCCAACCTTCCTCCCCTACACCCCAGCATATCAGTATCTGGGTCTTATTTCATACTCTCTTATCACCATTTCTGAAATTTGATTTCATGTACATCCCGGCTTGACCCACACCTCTAGTTCTTCCAGCTGCCTCGTTCCTGTGGCAATTCTCCAATTATACCAAGACCTTCAACCCACTGACCTACTTTTTTGAGCATTACCAACTCCATTCCATCTTCACATTCTTGCCTTACCCAGCTTAGATTCCACAGTTCAATATTATCATCATTCCCTTGCTTTACCTCTTAGTCTTATATACCTTGCAAACTTCAACCCCGGTTTAAATCCATCTGGTTGACTTCTCTGCCTACACGTGAGCAGCCAGAAACTGCTGGAGAAAGATCGCATCACACCAAACTGGCTCTGGTTTCACTTTAAATTCATGTCTAGAAATGTATGGGCATTAAAAACCGCTTGAACAAGAATATTTTCTTCATAACCACTATATCATTATTTTGTCTAAGGGGAAAAAAGAAACAAATAATTTTCTAATGTCATTTAATATCCAGAGTATTTTTAAAATGGCATTGGACATAATACACAATCTGGGGTTTTCATTTCTGTAAAAGACATTATTAGAAAAATTAGTGATATTTGAATGAGGTTAGTAGCTTATCTAATAGTACTATATTGATGTTAACTTTCTGATTTGAATTATTATATGTATTTATATAATAAAGCACCCTTGTTTTTAGGAAATACACACTAAAGTATTTAGTGGTAAAGGGATGATCATGTCTGTAACTTACTTTCAAACAGATTTTTAGAGTTGTGTGTGTGTGCATGTGTGTGTAGCAGGGAAAGAAAGTGATTTCAAAAATGTAAAATTTGAGAAATCTAGGTAAAGAATATAAAGAGTTATTTGCACTATTCTTTCAATTTTTCTGTAAATCTGGAATAAAGTCAAAATAAATAGTTTACTTAAAAATGGATAATTAATAGCTTTTGAGACTTATAAAAAAGCGTGATGATTTTATTCTTTGGATAAGATTTTACAAAATTAAAATGAGAACACCATCTGCATTTGTTTAAATAGAAAATTATTATAACACTTGGTTTAAAAAAGCAACATATACACTGAAAGAATAACAGATAATGTGTCATTCATAACATCAATTCTATTATTAAATTAAAAGTTTATAAAACACTGATTATACCTCACATTTCTTAACTAAATTACTTACCAATCTTTTTTGTTGTTGTTGTTGTTAAATTTATTGAGGTGACATTGATTGATATCAATTACATTGTTTCCAGGTGTACAATTCTACATTACATTGTCTCTACATCGCATTATGTGCTCACCACCCAGAATCAGCTCTCCTTCCATCACTGTATGTTTGATTCTCCCTCCCATTCCCCGCCCCGCCATCTCTCGCACCCACCTCCCCCCTTACCCTTAGGTAACCCCATCTTTTTCCCTTTCCTCAAACAACATTTGTTCTTTGTATCTCCACATATCTCTATTGTTAATCATCCTACATATCAACACAAGTATATAAAACTCTACCTCATCTTCCTGCAGCTATAATGTACTTAACTCTGCTCCTATTCAGTGCCCTGTAGCTTCTCTTACCCTCTACTCTTGTAGTTTCCTTTTTCCTGAGTCATCCATTTCTTCTTTCTACTGCTGCTACAAACATGGTCTAAAATCTCCAACCTATAGAATTTCCCTCATTGGCCCCCATCCTCAGTTCAGATAATTTCTTTGTTTTTCTGTTTCCCCTCTCCCTAGGGGATTTCATCCACCCTCATGGTCATAAATATAATTATTAGACCACATTCTAAATTTCTATTACTGACTTTTCAGCACTGACTTTTACCCTAAACTCCAGACAGCTACCTGCCAACTTGACTTATCCAGTTGAACATCTAATAGATAAAGTAACAAGTCTTCTACATCTCAGTACACAGACCCACATTCCACCCAGATCTTTAAGCCTATACTCAAAGAATAAGGAGACTGTCCTCATGTCTCCTCTCCGCCACCACCATCCATTTTAAGCCACCACTACCTAGCTAAACTACTGCAGCATGCTCCTTGCTATTCCCCTGCCCGGAATCCTGTTCCTTCCTCCACACAGTACTGAGAGTGCTCTTTCTTACATAACAACAACATAAATGAGACCTTGTCACGTTTCAACTTAAAACACTTTAACTGCTTTTCATCACACTTGGAATAAAACCTGAACCCTTCATCATAGTCACTATTGTCCCATATGACACAATTCCTACTGATTCTTCAACATTTTTTGACTCTTTCCTGACTCACACATTATGCATCCCTTTAGCCTCCATGCTGTTCCCGGATCACCTTTCTCCTCTTTTGCTCTCTGTGTCTCTGACTCAAAAGCTCTTTCTCCTCACTGCTTCTTTTCATCTATTTCCTCCCAGTGGGCTTGTCTCCACCACAAATAGGCCTTTTCTGGCGGATCTATGTCCAAAATAGATATTCCCTTTCACCAGCAGACCCATTTCATCTCATCACCCCATTTACTTCAGTTACAACAATGTTTAGTTTCTAAATTTTTCTAACTTATGTTATGTTTACATTCTAGACTATAAATTTCCCAAGGGCAGGGACCTTGTCTAGCTCATTCAGAACCCCCAGAACCTAGGATGGTTCTTGGCACTGTCAAGTGAGCAATAAATATTTCCTGCAGGAATGACTCATGTAACTTAACCTTCGTATTAGATTTGGGGCCATTGCCATTATGTAGTAACTCTAATGATCCATAATATTTTGTAACCGGCACTGCTAGTTAATTTATCTGTTTTGGTTTTTTTTTTTTGCATAACATAATTCATCCCTTTTTATAATTGAGATCATTAAGCTTCACAATTCCAAAGTCATGTTTTAAATACTGGTATACAAAATCTGAACATGATTGTAAAAACAGACAATAAAACCCCAACCTCAAGTTCTAAAACTTTGTAAGATGAAAGTAAAGATCTTACTAAGGTTTCAACTTAATGTATTTTTGTTTTCTTGCTAACCAAGTCTCAGCTATTCTGCTTTCTAATCTACACATAATATTAATAAAAGGGGTCGATTTGAAAGGCAAAATGTCATACACTCCCTGAATAGCCTAATTTTAAAAATTATGTGAGAATAATATATGAGTATATATGTTCATATATAACATTCTGTTCATCAGTGAAGTGTGTGTTATATGATAGAGGCTGTTAGGCACAGGGATATTAAGGTATGTGTTTCATATATATTTTATGCATATAGAGAGAAGTAGACAGATTTATATCTCCATTTAAATATAAATATACATTCTCCCAAGACCCAAATGTTCATCAGAATCAACACAAAGGATCAAAATTTCAATCAAACTAAACAAACTAACAGGATTTGGAATGGGAAGAAAAGAAGTGAAAAATGCTTTTTAATCTCTTTGCCAGTCCTTCAGTCCCCATGTCACAGAGTTCTTGTATGCACTAGGTGTGATACCCACATAAAGCTTTTACCACACAGCCTGGCACAGTACATGTTCAGTAAAAAGCCAGCTATTTCCAATGATGGTTCCTACTCACTGTCTAAAGACCTTGCATAATGCATTGCGTTAATCCCTCCAGGGACTTCCAAAGCCTGCTCCTCAACTTCTCCAGCAACCAGCAGTGTATGAGGATTCTGATTTTTCCACATCCTCATCAATACTTCATATATATACTCAAACTAGTGAAGTGGTATCTTATTGTGACTTTGATTGGCATATCCTTAGTGACTAATGTTGAGCAGTCAACCCTTGCCCTGACTGGGCACAAATTCTGAATCTTCATTTTGTTTTCAACCTGTTTGCCCTTTGTATGCCTTTTTTTGTTTTTTCTTTGTTTTTCTGTTTATCTCAAATTGATCTCCTAATTTTAAATGTTCTTAACATTCTATTGTGACTGTCCTTGACTGATGCTCTGGGACATATTACAATCCATGGTCTCTATCTGCCCACAAGTCTGTCTGGACTTTCTGTTCTTGCTTTGTGACTTGACCTGTCCTACAATGCCCAGTCTCTAGTTGTAACAAAAGTAGGCGAAGGGTCTGGGAACAAGGAGGACAGAGCTGAGAAGGGAAGAAGCAGGCCACTATCAGTCCTAGAGGCGATTTCAGAGGTTAGGGGGAAACTGATATGGACAGGATAATTTGGCCTCTGCCCTCTTTCATGTATTTCTTATTAAATATAAAAAGAAAATTACTCAAGAAGGGACCGCAGCCAAGTATATTATAGGTCAAAGTTTCTCACTCATGACTAAACTCTTGAATCACCTATGGCACCTTAAAAAATACCAGTTCTTGTACCTCACCTCAGAAAATATGATTCAAATCATCTGCCATGGGGCCCATGAATCAGAATTTGTAAAAATTACCCTCCCCTCCACCACCACCCCACTCCAGTGATTTCAAAGAGCAACCAGGGTTAAGAACCTCTGACTAGGAGAAACCAGGACTATGATTAGTCCCAGATTGGGGTCAACAAAAGATATGAAACCTGGGAGAGCAGAACTTGCTTAAATATGACAGCTGTAGTTTGAGAATAGAAATTCTCTCCATCTCACAGGAAAATACAAGGGAAAACAGCCAACTCAAAAAAGCCATCAGTTCAACAGGACATGATGTCCACTCTAGCCATTTTTCCTAGAATTTTTTTCCTTAAACTAATACTGGAAAATAGCACCCATGTCTAAAGGTATAAGCATAAGCATGAAAAAAAATCATATCATGTGCACAATTCCATTGCTCAGCACAAGATTGGAAAAAGGACCAATTTTATAGAGTTTTCCACACACGTTGATTACAGAAAAGCTTCAAGGCTTAGGAAAGGCTTGTTGGGGGTATGTTGAAGCCTGCTTGTTCCACCTCACCGGAGCTGATTATTGTCATTGTTTCCCAAATCCATGTTCAACTATGTTGCAGAGGTAGCTTGATTTCAGCTATTGGGGGTGTATTTACACCAAGAAGACTTTTCTTTTGGAGTGCTGGTTATTACCAGCAAACTCCTGGGCCTGATCCAAAACTCTGATGCTCCGTCTTGGCAAACCCACGCCACATATTCCCCTGCATCATCTGCTGTCAGTGAAATGAAATGAGCCTGCTGTCTTTGCAGAGGTGTGGTGAGGAGTCTTAGCATGCCATGGCATTTAACTGGCCCCTTCCCATAGAATGAGGCTGGTAAGGTATGTACCAAGTCAGTCTGTTTGCTCATATAGCTCACCTCTGTTACACATTTTATTCCACACTGATTAACTCTATTGGCTTTTCTTGTTTAATTCTTTTGGAAACTTATGTTTGTTAGAATCCTATATCATTTAATAAGTAGACAGTTCTAGCAACAGTAATTATAAATGCTCTTTTAAGTCTTAAAAGTTTGAAAACACAGACTGTGGCATAGAAACTTCCCCCCAAAAGCATGAAAGAATGTTCTTTGATTAAACTACTGAAAGAAAGTAGAACTCATTTCTCATAAGTAAGGATTATACATTTTTTGTTGTTATTCTAAGTTAACTTATAGGTTATGTACTTAACCCTGAATATCATATGATTAAGATTAACTTTTTTTTTTTTTTGGCTTAAAATTGTATCCCAGAAAATTAGAAACAAAGCCAATACCATCTTAGTTCAGATGATAATTTTTTTTTCTTAAATATCTTGACTTCAGAGATGGGTAATTTCTATTTTATCCCAGGGCTGGTAGACTTACTTTCTACAGATACAAATAATTTTTACATGAAAAGACAGGTCCCTTCTGTTACCACTGATTAAACAATCCTCAAACTTCTCATCTTTGGCCACAGCATTTAATCTACATCTGACATGATAATATGCAATTGGATTCATTATTCTCTGAAGAGCAATAGACACTACACTTTTTTAAATCTATTCACTGACATCATCAACCTGCCAAATTATCTCTATTTTCTTGGTTTCCTCCACATTTCCTGGGCAGCAATTTATTAATGTTTGACATAGTTCAATACACATGGTGCTGCTGGTGATAGGAAATGGGGCGGAATTAGAATTGACCTCAAGAAGGAATGTAATGAAAAATTACTAGATTGTTTTTTACATATCTAATCTGTGCCATGGGGTTTTTCTAGGTGATCTATAGTTTCAAGAGAAACCGAGACAGAAGCTTGAATTAATACAGCATCCATACTTACAGGGTTGCCAGGAACGACCATTTCAGGTCTTGGGTCAATGAGTGTAGCACATTTAGGAAGAATAGAAACTTATTTATAGATCGCTGTTAGTCCACTTCCCAGTAGAGGAGCCAGCGTCTATCTTTGGAGTGGTCCTGTATTTCTGTTTCTGTAGTGAAAAGCAAACCTCATTGTGCAAACCCTTGAGGAAAGAAATGTCCTCCAGTGATTCCCAGACATTACCACTAGGGGCGCTGAGTAGCCAGTCATCCAGCCCAGAGGCAACCAGAGAACGGGCTCTAAAGGCTGAGGTACCTCTCACAGAAATTGCAAAGTAATTCTGCAAATCGCGAGGGGGGTGGGGGGTGGGGGATGGGTGACGCCCTTAAGGCAAACCCCTGACCAACTTAATTTTTCCCGAATGAAGTGTTCTCTTTTCCCATGTATTTTTTTTTCCTCCACAGAGCCCATGAACAAACCTTAATGCCTTTTTGGCATTTTAACAGAATTTCCAAACATTTATCAACTTAAATGTCTATATCTTTTTAAGTAGCAAAAGAAAGAGTCACTAATTAGGTATGCTGAAGGAAAATGCAATTCATTACAAATTATCTAGGAGCTGTATGTGCCATTCCAGCTATGGCAAATCAATCCTTCTCGGGGAACTAATGAGCCCTAGCTTTTGCATTAAATTGGTGCCTATCATTTAAAATTATACACAGATGTATACATACCTGCATGAGGGGTACATTATTTATATGTAAATAGTACATATACTCAGTTTTTCTAAGAAGTAATTCATTTGCTACATAGTTTAAAATGGGTCTTGCGATTTTTTAATATTCTACCAGAGAGTGAATTTAAAGCCATTTCTTCAATCACCAAGTGACAATAGCATGCAAATTCTTGAAGCGACATGCGATGCAAAAGTAATGCGATTGTTAATTAAATCATATCTGCATTTCTGATCCCAAGCTTACATATCTCCAAATAGCCAGAGAATGCCAAGTCTCTCCCCGCCTCTCCACAGTGTATTAACACATTCGATTCTTTTTCCATCTTCACTCCTCATCAGTGCTGACATGCAGCTTCCTTCACGCCTATTAGGACTACTGAGCAGAGCCACATGACAGGATTTGTATACTCCCGATGGCTAGAACAAAAACAGAAGCATAAATAAAAGTAGGCTGCAATTTCTATGGGCAAGGAAAGTGGGGGGTGGTCTTAAAGCAAAAGCTAGCTCCCTCCAGGGAAAAACTTGGACCCACAGCACTGACATTAAAATCATAGTCCCCCATGCAACACAGACGATGTACACTTAGAACCTATGTGATTTTTACTAACTGTTACCTCAATAAATTTCACAATAAAAAATTCAGGGGAAGCCAGGATGGCTCAGTGGGTTGAGTGCTCACTTTGCAGCGCCGGGGACCAGGGATCGAATCCCGGCTCCAGCCGGGCCCGTGCGGACCCATGTGCTGAACTGGGGAGTTCCCCAGGTTCAGTTCTCTCTCTGTCTCTGTACCTCCCTCTCTGTGTCAAAAAAATAAATAAATAGATAAATAAACAAAACTTAAAAAAAAATTCATAGTCCCACAAATCAGGGAGATTTAGATGTTTGTTTGTCAGTTGGTTTCCATTAAACTCCTTTTTAAAAATGCATATAACTTCACCTCACCATATTTTTTAAACAGTATAAACATGTCTACAAAGATAGGAGGGAAATGATGACCATGTTTTTTCCAGGGTTATATGTGTACAGAGAGAAAATTCTATGCAGTGGCATGTCCACCACACCCTCCCTTTATGGGCATTGCCACATGATTGGCTTCACCAGATAAAGAGCACCCACCTATAGTTCCAGTCAAATGTTTATTCCCATAATCTACAATATCTGTGAAATGTGAAAACCTAAAAATAAGAGTGAATAGAAATATGTAATGTAATGCCTCTCATGATAGAGCCCAGGAAATATTTTAGAACAGAAATGAGTAGAGCAATTTCAGCAACACCAGAAATCTCAAAGTTCCACACTCAGCTGACACAGACTTTAAAGTCTTCACTGCTATAATTTTTAAATTTTCTTTGAGAGTTGAGTGTGACAGTTTGGTTTCAATATATTAAAAGCATATATGAAATAGATGAGTATACTGTCCACAAAATTTAGTAGGAAATAAGTTTGCCTTGTGGGCAATTGTGCCTCTGTTTTGGGGGAATTTTTCTCTGCATTCCTATAATGTCTTCTGTTCTTAAGTTTTATTTATTTACTAATGAAAACCTAATCTTGGAAAAGAAGCTAGAAATCCAATCGTGCTGAGCTATAAACCACTGGAAATTGACTCCCAGGGGTTAAGTCTTAAGCCAATACTAAAAAAAATCTAATAGTGTAATTTTAACCCAAAATCATGTTAACCACCAAATTTTATTTTTTAAGATTTATTTTTATTGTTTTTGACAGAGAGAGAGAGAGAGAGAGAGAGAGAGAGAGAGAGAGAGAGAGAGAGATTCAGAGACAGAGAGAAGGGGGAGGGCCCAGAATAGTCTCCATTGCTGCACATCATCAGTTTTCCACATAGTTTCATTACACAGGTTAACCACCAAGTTTTAAACATAAAAATATTAGAAACAGCAGTTTTGCCCCAAAGCAGAAATAATTTCCATTGAGTGAACAACCTTGGCTAAATTTTTGTTTAAGATTTATTTTATTGTTTTAAACGGAGACACAGACAGAGAGAGAGACAGAGAGAAGGGAGAAGTCTCAGAACAGTCCCCATAGCTGTAGGTCATCAGTTTTCAACATGGTTTCATTTCACACAGGTGGGCGGGGGCTACACAGGGCAGGAACCAGGTGGGGCTTCCCGCATGGGAAGAACTCCCCCATGAGCTGGGTGCCAAACTGGGGGCCTCCCACATGTGAAGCTTGCCCTGGCAAGAACCGAACTGGGGGCCACACTCCACTTCAGTATATGGGTCTCCAAGGGCGGAGGCCAGGATTTGATCCTCAAACCCCGGGGCTGCAAAGAAGCACTTAACCTGCTGAACCATCCCAGCATCTCCAAATTTTGTACTTATAAATGAATATATCTAAAATTTTGCACAGGCCACAGATATTCCCCGACTTAAGATGGTTTGACTTACAATTTTTCAACTTCACAATGGCGTGAAAGGGATAAGCATTCAGTAGAAACCATTCTTTGGATTTTTAGCTTTTCCAGGGCTAGTGAGGTGTGATAGATACTCTCTCATGATGCTGGGTGGTGGCAGTGAGCCTCAAGACAGTAAACAGCCAGAACTCTAAAATGTATTGTGTTGCCAGAGTGTTTTGAATATTGTGTTCCTAGCACTTTTAAGGTAGGCTAGGCTAAGCTATGATGTCTGGTAAGTTAGGTATGTTTAAAATATTTTCATTGTTTTCAACTTACGATGGGTTTATTAGTACGTAGTAATCCAGTTCGTTAATTGAGGAGCATCTGTAGTCATTTTTAAACACTCTCAAAATGCTATGGTGAGCCAGAGCCATGTTAGAAAAAAAAATACCTCTTCATCCATAGTGGGATTCATGTGATATAACACTAAAGTGTGTTTATATCCATTACAGCAGTATTTGTGATAGCAAAGAACTGTAAATAACATAAATGTCCATCCATAGGGAATCAGTAAACTGATTGAAATACCACAAAATATTTATTATACCTTGCAACTTGCATTTTTTTCTTAGTGATTTTTTAAAATTGTGATAAAATAAACATAGCATAAAATTTACTATCTTAATCATTTTAAACATACAGTTAGTGATATATAAACACTTAAAAATAAGGTTGATCTTTGTATGCTAAAATGATGAAAATGTTTGAAGATATCTTTTTAAATGGAAAAAGTATAGTGCAGAATGGTATGTATCAAATAAATCTACTTTGCTTTTAAACTTTTCATTTGAAATACATTTAAAAATAAGTAATATACAGAGAATAATTTATCACCCGAACTTGTTCTTGAAACTGGCAATTCTTTTTTTTTTTTTCAGCTTTAGGGTTTGCTATATTACTTTTTAAAAGTTCAATATGTAGAATTCTTCCATATGGAAAGAGCTAGTGTGATCACGTATTTGAAAGAAGAAACAATAGGTACTGAATCAGAGGGAAAGGGTGGAGGGTGAGTATGCCACCATGGCCTGGTGAATTTATGATTCCATTTCCCATCCAAGGTAAAAGCTTCCCCCAAATAATGTATATCCAGGCTGCACACTACACATTTAGTCATCATCTGCCCTTTCAAATATCTGGTCTACATGAAAAGACAAAGAGAGGGAAGACCAAAATAAAAACAAAAGGAAGAAAAAACAAAACAACTATCTCAAGAACAAAACCCCCCAACCCTTTTAACACCACAAGGCATGAAGTCAAAGAATCTCTTTTAAACAATGGAAGAAAGTCATTCATACAGAGCTTTAACAGCAATTTCTACTGGGAGGCTTAGTAAAACGCTGAAGACAGGGTCTTGGGGATGCTGCTCCCGTCCTGGAGGCCACCCCTCTGGGGTAGAGAAATGGTAAACAGCAGGTTGGATGAGCCTGGAAGATCACTAGCCCAACATGTGCTGGTAGTTCCAGTGGAGAACATGACCAGGGGACAGACAGTGACTGGCCCTGACACTGAGCCACTCCTGTCCCAGATGCTCTGTTTGTCTTAGGTCTGTCTCATGTTTTCAAACAGGAAGAGCTGGCTTTTGAAATCCGTGTTTTCCAATCATCACATAACACAACAAAGCACAAACACTTTAGTCATCTTGGTTGTAGAACGTCATTTCCAATAGACCTGCTAACCCAGGCCTGCTCTGCAAGTGAAAGGGACCAATACAGATGAGAAGCAATGTGCAGCTACTAGGTGAAAGGTCATGAGCAGCAGGAAGGGGATTTGACCTGTTTGCCACACACTGCCTTCGTGGGACAGTTCTGAACACAGCTGTGCACATGTGTGCTCACCCTCAATGTCCTTAGGTCTGAGCATCAGTCTCAAACCACATCAACCATCCAGAAGGCAGATCCAGAAGACAAGGGAGCAAGGGCATAGCTGGACAGAACAGATGCCAAATTTTAATGGCAAGACACCTGTATTCCTTGAAGTGGCTGGAATGACCATGGTTTTACAAGTAAACAAACCGATTTTTCTGAATCTATAACAGTCGTCCTTTGTTTTCCACCTTAAGAAACCTAGAGCCAAAATGGGCAAATCTTAACATTGGTTACCATATTTTTCTTTTTTTTTCTTTAATATTATTAATAATAATTAAATTAATAATATTTAAATGTTTTAACTTCTTTATCCTGCTTTCTTATTCCTCTATCACTCCAAAGCTGTGCTCTTCATTTGAGTGCGAATGCCAATTGTGTTTTTTGTTAAAAGGAGACATGTATGTGCTTGATTTTGAAAGCCAGCTTCCTGGTGGCATACATAAAACATTGTTAATAGTATTCACATCTAGAAAGAAACACTGAAAATGAATGGGGAGGGACTTTTACCTTTTATTTTATACCCTCTGAAGTGTTTGAAAACTTATTATACCGTAGTTGTTAGTTTTATAATAAAATGATTAGTTTAAATATGTGAAAATTTTATCCTGTTCAGGTGGCAAGGTATGTTTATGTGGCAAGTTATATGGGTTAAAATATTCTTTCCCTGTTGATACATTAATGTTGCCCGTGTGAAATGGGGCTGTAGAAGATACCGTGCATTATGATGAAAGCAGTGAAACTTTTAGAGAAGTTATAGGTTTCAGGCGGTAGGGGGGCCAAGAGGTCACACAGAGCTCACTCAGATCATTTAGTTTAGAAAAACAGAAGAAAATCTGCCTGCTAGGAATGCATTGCATTGGAACAGAAATTACTGAAAGTGTTGTATGTTACATGCACAGAGGAAATACACTGGAATGGGAGTGAATAGTTCTGGCTTCAAGTCCTGGTTCTGTCACCAACAATCTTACATTTTGACCAGTTTACTTATATTTCTCATTTTAGTCTTTTTCCACCATAAAATGAGAAGACACAGACTTCTAATTTATTCACTCAGTAAGCATTTATGGCCTCTCTAGTAGGTGCCAGGCATTATATTGTGTTCCAGAAATATACAGGTGAACAAAATGGAGTCCCCTCCCTCATGGAATTTCTAGCCTCATACTGGAGGCTGGTTGCCATTGTCAGAGTCTAGCCTCCAATAGCTAGAAATAAACAGGGACCTATAAGTTCTGGGCATTTTTCTGGACAGACTCAATGGTGCTAAGTCAAAGGCTAGATGACAGAAGAATAGTTACTCCATGGGGATCAGCAGGAGTCTTGAGACCCAAATAGAAAATGTCTCCACTTTTCTTGGGAGTTGGAGAGCTTGGCTTCCGTTGAGGAGTGGCAGAGTGAACTAGAAGAACCACAGCGAGGTTTATAGAGGGGACCTGGAAAAGGAAGGTACTAGTGAGTGAATAGAAGAGGGTATTTGATTCTTTTAACTTGAACCAAGTTAAATGAGGCTAGAAAAATTATTCGATAACTTCATAATTATGTATTTCAAAATTCTCTTGACTTTATTTTTTTAAGTGTGTGGACTTTAAAATGGTTGACTACATAAACTGTGTCACAATAAGTCGTATGGGAGATACAGTCACTTTGGGAGGAGAAAGCTTCCCTTTTCTATTGAAATCGCCAATCCAATATGGTGACTGCAGGAATACTACGAATCATGCAGAGATTTTTATGTGCTGGGACAGAGTGATGTTCAGGGGGGAGATTGTCCTCAGCCTTCTCAATGAGGGATTTATCCACCATAAGTATAGCCAAAGTTGAGGACCAGCTGATAAACACTGACTGACCTAGGATTAGACTTTGAGACCTATGATATTAAGAAAGTAAATTAGTATCTTATAAAATGGGGATAACAATACATACTTCATGGAATTACCATGAGGAAGAATAAATTTTAAAATGCAGATTTTTAATGTAAACTATAAAGAGTTTTACAAGTATGAGGCTATTTTTACTATTAATATATAATTTGGTGTTCTAGGAGATACAGGTAATATATCTCTTAGAAATTGTCTCATTCCCTGGGCTCATGAACAGGTGCCAAAAACCCAGTTGGCCCTATCTATCTCAAGTCCCATCTTGTGGATAGCTACCCTATCTTTTACTTATTTGTGAGGACTCTTAATCCTAGAGGGAATCACATACTCTGTGTATACGTGTAAAAAGATACTGTTGTCTAAAATTGTTAGACCAAAAATTGGGGGTCATATTAAACACAGGACTAGCCCATGTAATGATTCTTAATGTTGGGCTAGAAAAGTAGGGGTTGTCTTATACATGGGGGTGTTTTATATATGGAATAATATGATATATTATGTAACCTAGTTCAGCAGAGTTCTGAGGACATTTAGTGATATCCAGGAGGGGAATTCATATGGGTATTTACATCAGGAAACACACACACACACACACACACACACACACACACACACACACACACAGACCCTTAAAAGCCCTTATGGGGTTGGCTTATGATGGCAAATGAGAAATTACAATCTCTGGCATGCTAGACCTTTGTTATTCCTAATTATAGGAAATATATTGTCATGAGTATCAGAAATTCAAAGAATTTTCCAAGCTAATAATGGCTATGATAAAACTGGCCTAGCATTTTAAAAATATCCTTACAATCTTTGTTACAAAAGATACAGTACTCAATAGCCACATATTTACAGATAAATGAGCCCAAAGATAAAACACTTCTGAAGCAGCATGATTTTTCTTTCTGTAAACACAGACAAGAGAAGCAATTTCTTAGCTCAATACCACCAACAACCTCAAAAGATATTCCAGTGTTACAGTGAAGGAATGCTTTATGCATCCATAACTCAAATTTAACAATTTCTAGTCATTATTTAAATGAGAGACTTGAGAATGTTAACAATTTAAGAGACATTTACATTTTTAAAAATCATGTAGGCTTTATAATTACCCAACCCACAAGAAAATTATGGGGTATTACTCTGGAAAACATGGAACAAAACAAATGGAAAGAGAAAAAAATAGTATAAAGCAGAAGTTTGAAAAAGAAAAAGAGAAAATCATGTCATTTGAAGAGAATGAGTTGCCATGATTTGTGCATTAGCTTTTGGCTGTTTTTTGAGAGAGAATTTTGTGCACGTTGGAGCCAGGCACATATCTTTGGTAGCAGCTCCTGAACTAAATGGTTCTTCCTTGGGATTCTTGAAATCTTAGGTGATCTGGGGATAAACTCAAAGCCTAAAGGTTAATGTCAAACAGAGCAATCTCTGAAAGTCATGGTTCAGACTAGCACAAGTCCTAAAAATGAAGGACAAGTAGAAGAGGACCAGTGGGAAAACACCCTCTATGTTTTCACTGAGTAGCAGTAAGGGACAGTGGGGCATCACCCATCTTATACCAAGTGAAATACAACTGATATCAAATGGTCCAAAGAGGAATCTTAACTTATCCAAGTACAAAAATTTAAGTTTCTATTTTTTTCCCTAAAATTTTTACTAATTTGGCCTATTAAAATCACACTTGCATGAATTTTTCCCAGTAGGTAATAGACTCCCTCAAAGATATCTTAGACTGATTCCATAACTTGTCAAAAGTGCTTGT